>VZTT01071169.1:4193-30292 GCA_013400855.1 Buphagus erythrorhynchus
TCCTCTGTGTTGTTTATAACCATGACCCTTGATCCTCCAAGTTTTAAAACAGCTTGCCTTTCAGCAGCTAAATCTGACAAGGTCAGCATTTTTCTGTTTATTCTGAGAATACTATTTACCCTCTGGGATTTTTAAAAGCAGTTCCATAAAACATCACTTGAGAAAAGTTTGTAGCATTCAACGACTTCCATAAACCTAGTGCTCAGCATAAGGTAACTATTAATTCTTCTTGCAGAACTCAGAACAATTAAGATTGATTTTCCTCCTCCCTGCAAAACTTGCCTACACAAATGCATTTTCCAAGAATATTGATAAGTATTTCAGTCTAAACACACTAGCAACCCACTAGTAGTTAGCATAATCTTTTGCATCATTGTCAAATATAATGAAATTAGACATACTGTATGATCAATTAGTTCCTAGGATAACCTTATTTTTACAAAACTATAACAGAGCTGTATTTATTCCTTTGGGAGATTTTTATTGAAAATAAATGATTGTTGTGTCAGCTTTCTGTCAAAATAGAAAACAATCCTGTAATCTTCCGAAAGTCAGAACACAACAGAACTAATGATACAAAAACAGTATGTCCTTGGGCTAATACCAGACTCTTTGTAAGTAATGTTAAATTTAAATTCATTTAAAACAAGCTAATTTAAACAACCTCAGAAGATTTTCAAGAAGAAGGTAATTGCTTAAACACAAGTGTCCCCAAGACCACATTAAAAATGACACTGCTTTTAGTGCCTGTTGGGAATTGCAGACAATAGCAGATTTTCCCTCTGCAATTTCCTTTTTCATTTCCTTTCCCTTCCTTTTCTCTTTCCTTCAGCTCTCTATTCACTGAAAACCAATGAGAATGATGCTCTGCAGTATAAGCAGAAAGTGGGGATGCAAAGAATGACAGAAAAACATCTGCAGCAAAACCAGAGGATTTCTATGAGTGACTGAAAAATGCTGCTATTTGAGAGTCTGCTTTATAGGCCTCCTGCATGCCATTTACAGAGACAGAGCATAGAAACCTGCTAGCAGCCATCAGGTCACCAAGATGCAAAAGGTTTCTGAAAAAGAGAGGGAGGGATGTACAGAGAGACAGAAAGAGACATACATACAAGCTCAGAAAGTCTTCCAAAACCTCTGTCTATAGATAAGGTGCAGATTTCAAAATCCCTGGTCTCTGGAGAAAATAGGTTCTGATATATTTTTACAGTGAACTTAGGGGTATTACCCAACTGAGTACTACTTAGTTCCTCCACTGAGAATGTTCCTCAGGAGACAGAGATGTCCTTCACTGCAAGAGCACAGTGCTCATCTATCTTTCATTTGCCCCTCTGTGCTTTCGACAGGGAGGCGAGATTAGTAAAAGTAAACATTTGGAAGAAGTGCCCTGAATTTTCCATGCTTGTTCTCGGCCTAAAGGTAAATTCTTCTGGAAAGTTTGTTAAGATTCTGTTTGTCTGAATGTCAACTAGCCAGGCACATAATAAAATGTTTTTCATATTTTAAGATTTTTTTCCCAGGCTGCTTTATTTTCTGGCTTAGATAATGTCAAAACTGGCTTATTTTAGAAGAGATTGCTTTCTGGAAGGAATGCTTTGTTCAATTTGAAAAGAGGTGGAGGACAGAGAAAGGAAGCTAACCCCAAGTAAATATTTCAGAGACAATATTAATATATAATTTTCCTTGCTGAGAGGCTGAATTTCAGCTTCCATAGAACTTGTATATGATTGTGTATGAGTATTTAAAATATGTTGAAAGGAAGGAGACAATCAGGGTAATGTTTCACAAACACCCTTCTAATAGAGATTTGCTATGAGTTTTTGACAAATCACTACTGTTATCTGTGCATTAAGGTGCTCACCTCCTTTATCACAGTGCTGTGAGGAACCATTGGTTCCTCTACATAGGATGTTTTCAAAGTCCATTTTTTACCAGCATTATGATTCATGGATCAAAGAAAATAGTTACATGTTTAGCTGGCAATGAATATGAAATCAAAAGCAAAGGACCTCCTATTGCAAAAGCAAAGAACCTCCCCTTAGTAACAAGGGTTAATCCGAAGTCAGGATGAGTTAACTAGGACAATTTGAGTATGTTTGAGTGAATGGCTTAGTCTCACACCTGCATATCAGCAAAACCTGGTGTAACTATAATAAGACCAATTGAAAGATTTCACAGAAAATGTGAAAAAAAAATCTGGTGGAGAAAATCTTACAGTAATAAACAAGTAAATGTTGCATGCAAGGTAAAGAAATGAAATATAATTGCTGGAAAAGATGAATTTCATTTTAAGAGAAGCCAAGTTTTCTGCATGAAAAGGTTACATCTGGAATGTTGCAAAAACAAATTTTTAATCATTGTTTCTTCGCAGTCTTTCTTGAAATGAACACATTGTATTGTTTAAATATTTTATACAAAAACATGGTCTAGACATGTACATGTACCAGTGGAATGAAATCATCAATAACCACTATCTAAAATGAATTACATTCCAAAAGAAGAGGTTAATGCTTTATCTTTTTTCTTCATGGGACTGATCTCTATCAGATTGATTTATGTAGCAGCCAATCATGTTTCAGTAAACTCTAGCATGCACATGCATCTTCAAGTGATGATAAGCTGTGATTGTCAATTTATTTGTACACCAGAAGCCAAAAAAATTAAAAAAAAAACAACACCCCAACCTGCCACAGTAGTAGTGTCCTTCCCCAACAGAAAACCATGCAGAAAAGCTAACTTCTCCTATTGTTCCTTAACTTCCATGTCACATGCATGGCCAAATTAACATAATGGGACAAAAAAGCACATATCCTTAGGGGGGAGGATTAAAAAATGTATGCTATGCTATGACAGGTGATAAACAAGCTTATTTTTTACTTGCATGTTTACATTGTTTGCTTTGGTAGAATGTGGGGGTTTTTTTACATTACATTATTTCCTCTGATAGTAGATGCTTTTTGTTGGTAGTGGGAGTGATTGGCAGCTTCAAGCTGTTCTGTTTAATTGCCTTTCCACTTTGCAAAAATCTATGTTTAGAAGACACTGTTTCACAAATAAATCAAGTGTGTAGATGTGTGTGCGCGCACGCATGTGTGTGTTTGCGCAAGAGAGACAACTGGGGAAAGAAAGAATTTCTTCAACCAGATGTAATTCTGTTCTGTATGGAATACCCATTCTGTTATGTTTTTTTCCGTATTTCTTTTAACTGTGCATTGGTTTGTTTCTGTTTCTCAGTCCCTCTACGAAGAAGTAGTATGGTGTTGGTTTTGATTAGTACTATTTGTGGCATCAGTTCATTTCAAAAGAAGCAGAGGACATGACAGAGTCTCAGGAAAAAAGTGAAAAAATAGGCTACAGTACATAATTTGCTTTTACATAAAAAGAAAACAAAAAGATACACATAGAGGGGAGGAAAAAAAGTTGTCTGTATTGTCTTTGTTTTTCTGTGCTTTATCCTTTGGACTAGTTCTTAGAGGATATTTTTCAGATTTTATTCCAAGTCCTAATTAAATTGCTTTATCTCCCTCTTATTTCAGACCACAGTATATGGAACCTTTGGAGAGTTTATTTTTAGTTTGTGTTTTATTCACACAAAGAAGTTTTATACTGTTTTATGTATTTAAGTAAGACTTTGAAAGCAAGAAAACAGTGTCTATAGCACATGCTGCCCAAGCCTGTAAAGAGTTGCTGAAAACAAGTAATTTGAAAACTCAGAGTCTAGTGACATCTTCACATTTCAAATTAGCCAAGATAGCTCTGAATTTACTATTCATTCTATTTCCTGAAATTATAACAGAATGTTCAAAAGGTGTTTATTTCAGTAGTGACACTATTTTTCTTTGATTAGCAAACCTGAACAGTTTTAGGAATTTCATGAGCAGTTTTAGGGGTCTCATGAATAAATAAATAGAAACATTTCAAAAATGCTGTATAAAAATGTCTTTTTCTTTACACTCAAGTACTGATGTTCTGTGCACGGAGGTGTAATGGTAAGATGGAAGCTGTGTTATGTTAGTTCATGTTCTGAATTGTAGTTAAAACCATTGTATAGGAAAGGTCCAATACTTTCAAGAAGTCCAGGATTTCAGAAAGTGTTGTTTCCATCATCTTAAATTGTACAGGATATTAATTGTTTATGCTAATAATCAGCAGCTCACTTTCTTTTTAACACCTAAATTGAAACAGTTTATTTTTTTCAAGTAAATCCTTTCCCATTAGTTTTCCCATAAAAAGGAGTAAACCAGGATAGGAAAACTCACTAGAATATCATTCAGCAAATTGCTTAAATAAGATCCATAATAGACTGTGTATTTTTATTTAAAGTCTTGTCTTAATTTGGGATTATGTGCATGTTTTATGTTTATATGCATTTATCATGAGGGCGCTGAAAATACTACAGTGGACGGGATTCCAGGACAGAATGTGCTCTTTTGTTACAGAGGCTTGTGTGGTGTATTTCTACTGTATTTGTTTTACCTCATGGTGAAAGTAAATTAATAAAGCACAAAGAAGAAAGATGGAATATAAAATAAATATGTTAACAAAAATCAGAAACAGAAAAATTATTTCACAGTAGACACAATTTTTTTTGCCTGTGACTGTTAGAGTTCATCTTTAATAAATTATATCATACATGAGAAAATAATAAAGCAGAGCAGATCAATGCAATTGTGCACTTACAAATAATCTAGCTTGTGCCAGTTCAGAAATTTACTCTGGAAAAACAATGCACAGCAATGAGTACTCATTTTCTCAAAACACATCAACATGTCTAAATAATTCTGACAGATTTAGGGTATTTCCCTTCTCATCACCCCTCAACCACCTTCCAAACTCAATACAAAAATGAGGTGAGGTGAAAGCCAATGACATAACAGAACATAGATAGCATGCATAATATATTGCATTAGTGTTCCCTGCATGACATTAGAAAGCTATAGATGTGTATTGGACAAAGAAATAAAAAACAAATATGTTTTTCCCCAAAGTGAAACAGCAAAGTAAAAACATAAGCTGCTCATACAAATATTATCATCACAGTTGTTTCTTGCCATCCAGCTAGATAGCCAAAAACATTTTGATCTATATGACTCCTGTGGCCTTGATCCAAGACCTATTGAAGCCAATTAAGAATCTCTATCATCTTTAGTGAAGTTGGACCTAGCCCATTAAGAGATTTTGCCCTAGGGGAGTAAATGGAGGATATTTAAGGGCCACCCTTACACACCACTTCCATTTATCACAAAGGAAAAATACTTCCCTTCATTAACACTGTATAAGTCAGCTTCCTTTTCCAGTAACTACTGTATGTTTCAAACTCTTTCCCCTAGCTCTCCACTCATCCTTTATACAAAAGATGACTGCAAATAGAGTGTAATATTACTCCTCAAAATAGTTCTTAGGAAGTCAGCATTTCCAGAAATTCACATTATTTTTCCCTGGTGCAATGCTCATGTGGTTAGTTTATGAATGATGACAGATAAAATAAAAGCTACACTATCTGAATGGACTAAAAGGCTGGCAAAACTCAGGAAACTGTAAGATAAATAGAAGCGACAGTTATAGTCACCTTTCACACAAAAAGACTATAAACTATTTCCTGTTGTGTCCCATTTCTCAGCTGGAACATGCTAAAAGGAGCAGGAGTATATTAGGGAGCTAAAACAATTCTTCATCTCCTTCATGGATGTACAAATATAACGTAGAACATGGAATTTTGCCCATGATTAATTTAGCTTCATAACATCTAACTTCTTAATTGAATGTAGTTACCCAAGCAGCAGAAACACAACATAAATATGTATAACAAAGACAATGTCTTTGATCTTAAAAAAACATTGCCTCTCTGCAATTCTGCAAATATATTCTTATGGATGTGTTTTCCATGCTTTATCTGAATGCTTGCAAAAGATAAACATTACTAGCATGAGCTAGCAAAAACAGGTATTGCCTTCTCACCCACAACAAGTCAGTCTCTGGTTCATGCAGTCATCTGCATTACTGTTCTGTGTGATGCTGTCTGTTCTGACCTGGGTGGTAACAACCAGGAGCCTACAGTAATCTCTGATCTATCTGATGTGCAGGAAATTGGCCAGTGAAGTTGCCAAGTTACTTTCCATGATATTTGAAAATTCATGGGAGCCTCAGGAACTCCCAGGTGACTGTAAGAAGAGAATCACTGTAGCCATCTTTAAAAAGGGAGGGGTAGAAAGGAAGACCCTGGGAACTCCCATCCAGTCAGGCTCACCTCTCTGCCTGGGAAGATCATGGAACAGATCCTCCTAGAAGCTGTCTTAAGGCACATGGAGGATAGGGACAAGATTGGAGAGAGCCAGCACAGCTTCACCAAGGGCAAGTCCTGCCTGACCAAACTAGTGGCCTTCTATGATGGGGTGACTCCCAGTGTACAAGGGAAGGACTACAGATGTAATTTATCTGAAATTCTGTAAAGCCCCAAAAACAGTCCCCCAAAAACATCCTTCTCTCTAAACCGGAGAGAGATGGATTTAATGTTGGATTTGAATGGACTGTTATTTGATTGATAACAAAGTGGCTGGATGGTCACATCCAGAGGGCCATAGTCAATGGCTCAGAGTCCTGATGGACATCAGTGACAAGTGGTGTCCCTCAGAGATCTGTTTTGGAACCAGTGTTATTTACTGTCTCCATTAATGGCATAGGTGAAGGGATCGGGTGCACTCTTAGCAAATTTGCAGAAGACACCAAGCTGAGGGGTGCAGCTGACACTCCTGAAGGATGGGATGCTATCCAGAGACACCAGGACAAGCTCAAGAAGTGGGCCCTGGGAATCTCATGAGATGTAACAAGACCAAGTGCAAAGTGCTGCACCTGGGTCAGAGCACTCCCAGTAGAGGCTGGGGATGAACAGATCGAGAGCTGCCCTGCCCCGAAGGACATGGGAGTGCTGGTGAGGGGCTGGACATGAGCCAGCCATGGGCACTCCCAGCCCAGAAAGCCAAATGTGTCCTGGGCTGCATCCAAAGCAGTTTGGGCAGAAGGTGAGGGAGGGATTTCTGCCCCTCCTCTCACTCTGGTGAGACTCCACCTGCAGAGCTGCCTCCAGCCCCGGGGTCCCAGCACAGGAAGGACATGGAGCTGTAGGAGCAAGACCAAAAACAGCTTCTCTAGAACTTTCACATTTTTGAAATCCTGATAACCACCATTCTTAAAATACAGTCCTGATATTTTTTGATAAGTTGAATAGGAAGCCAAATATTAATCCACATTACTCCTGCCTCATGTGCTGGAACATCTTTGAACCCACTCGACAAACAGTCCCACTGGAGCACATGAAGGAAGAGGTGTTGTGTGAGGACATCCCTGCCTTAGGCCTCAGCTTGCAGATGGCATAAGGGACACTGACTCTCCATACAGAACACAGATAAGAGATTTGACACATCCATATAGTAAGTGCAAAATGGTAACATTTTCAAAAATTTTCTGAAATATCACCCACCTCCTCTGTAGTATATTTTTGAAGCTTTGTTTTGTTTGAAGAAAAGAAAAAAAAAATCCTCTATTTTAATAACATTTCAGGAAAACATTTTAGCCATCTCTCTTGCTTCTGGGAAGTTCCTGCAGACACTCTAATACAGTATAGAATATATAAATACATAAATATACACACAATAAATTTAGATACTACTCAAATACAATTATTACTCTCTTTAAAGAATAAACATGTCAAGCATCAAAAAACCATTCTAGGTCTACTATGTTTCAGTTTGAGTCAAAATACCATTTGTTCCTCTTCAATGAATATTTGAGGGAATAAAATGACACACCTGTTAAATTAACATGTTTAATGTGCAACAAAGCTGATCATTTGTACAGTAAATAAGTTAAAAATTTGATTCTCATGTAATCCACTATTCAACCTGACTGACTGCTGAACCTCCCTAATCAAATACATCTACATGATATTGTAAGCTACATTACAGTACATTATTAGCTTGTAAAATGAAATTGCTGCAAAGTTATGTACTATATATTCGAAGCAGTAACAAATTTACCGGTGATTGATGAGCTAATGGATACATTGTATTGCAATAAATATAAATTCAGAGTAGCAATTGGAAAACATTAACATTTTTATATATGAGTTTAGGCATTTATGAGGCTGATCCAACTAGCAGTAAAAACTGAAGAGGTATTCTTGCTAGCTGCCATTTCTTTTTTGGACAACTCTGAGTAAAAAATAAGTGCTCTTTCTTTGCATCAGTGCTTTTATACCTGATAAGAGACCACTGATGGAATTTTGGTAAGTAGCTATTTTTTCTTTCTCTAAGGAAAAGGTCTCTGTACACCTGATCTGCAGGTCAAACCCAAATACTACTTAATAGTAATTTTCCAGGGCTATGCTGTCAGTGTTTCTTCTGCCCTCCAGTCTTTCTCTCCCAATTTCCTCTTGACCTGCTGAAACTATCATTAACTATCCAACAACTGTTGTTGTTTAAAAGAAACTAAGCCATTTCAGGAAAAGAGTCAAAAATAAAGTGAAAAAAAAGCAGAAAACAGCAGCCAGCTGCAAATGCTGGAAGGAGGTCTGGAGACCTCTCCAGGTATCTGGGCATCTTTCATAGAAATTTCTGAGAGAATGGGTCCTCCATGGTCTCACAGGTGGTAAGCTGGTAATGCAGGCAATTCCTCCTGCCAAGACAGAACACCAGGAAAAACGTATTCCCCCAGAGAGGCAGAAAATTGGTAGCCAGATTTTGGATATCATCCATGGTAGCAGGCAGAGGACAGATGGGAGTTGAAGGGTATGGTGCAGGAGGAAAAGAAGGGGCAAACCAGAAGGCAGAGGATTTGACCAAAAGACTTACAGAATGAGGACAAGGCTGCAAAATTTTATGTGGAAGTGTGAAGCTGGTTAAGAGCCATCAACATCCTCCTGTGTTCAGAGCTCGTCTTGCAGGCTGGCTGAGTGGCATTTGTGTATGTGTTCTTGCACAATGTTGTTTTACTCAGCAATATTTACCTGGCATTTGCAGCCAGTATTTTCTTCACATACTATCCTTCTCTTTCCAACCTAGTAAAATGAGAGGTGTGTTGCAGACTCACATGCCACAATGTGTTTGTGATAACAGCAGAAGCATGTCAGAATGTGGATGCAATAATAGAGATACTGGAACAGGCAGAAATACAATAGTATTTGGGTTATATAATTCAGATTAATGCGAAGTGCTGTTAGTTTGCTTGTCATTGACTATCCTTTTAATTATGGAGTCTTGATATTAAAACATGCTGCATTTGGGCAGAGACCAAAGCTATATGCCACCATTATTCTAAATTTATAATGATAATTATAGTCGACTGTCACCTACCCTTTTAAAAAAGATAAAGCACAGAGGCTAGTGTGCCAAAATCAAAATCTATATTCTTATGCACCAAAAGAGCTATAATACACTATTTCCAAGCAAATAGACAGGTGCTCTGAAAATGTGGGGGTGTAAGGAGCATAGAGGGATCTCTGAGCAAATTTGAATTTTTCCTACACTACTTATGTCATCTTGTAAATTACTTCACTTCTCTGCACTGAATATGAAGTGGATATCCAATTATTCATAGGTAATATAGCCCATTCCACAGTCAAACAAATCAGCAAAAATCACAAGTGGCTAAGACTTTTTTCCAATCAGTTCTGCTAAAAATTATTATTGTACAAGGAAAAGTAAAATAATTTAGAGAAGATGAAAAATATATGACACTTTCTTGGATGAGCAGCTTATAAATCTGCCGTTTGTCTGTTTTTAAGACCTATTACTGTAGCATATGCGGGACTTACAAGTGCTCATGGATGTATCTTAGCACACTGGCAAAGTTGGAAAATTTCATGATTCTGAGACCTGAGAAGAGATAAGTTTACACAAGGGGAGACAGGAGTGCCTCCCAGATTTGGCAGCACATGGCCATGTCAGCTCACACAATGGTGGGATTCAGGCATGCAAACTGGTTCTCACAGCACCCATATACACACACATCTAGGTTTCTGTAGGAAACCTGGATGCACAGAGCAGAAGGAAGCTGTGGTGTGATGATTTGGGCTGGAAGACCAGATTAAACCACAGAAGGCAACCACCTGGCAACCCAGGCACAGCCCAAGATTTTGAGCCATACACCTGAAGGCACCCTGTATGTTATGAACTCAGAAGCTCATTAGTGTAATCACAAATTTACCAAAAAGGTGCATGATATTTCTTTACATTTGGAGAGGTGACTACTGTTTTTTGCATACCAGTGACAACCTTTTCAAGGACAGTGGTTCAAGGTTAATGTTGCTCTGATCTGTTTTTACATTGATTAGTACATGTGTGCTGTATCCTTCTGTTCTTCCTGTACGGTCTCCCAAGGGAAAGAAGGATAACTCCCTCTCCTAGGAGTACAGTCTTCTTCTTAAGCTTCCACTGAGGAAAACTATTGGAGTCTCTGAGCCTTTATTTTTTGTCCTAAATTTAAGGCACTTGTTTTGGCATATTATCAGGCCCCATTGTCAAACTCCCCAAAATTAAACCTCTTTAGTAGTTCCCTGATAGATAGTTTCCTGGCAAGAAATGTAAGCTGTACTTTGCCTTATATGTTTCAGCATTTTCATGTTAGAGTAATTTTCATTCTTCTATAATTATCTGTTTCTTTATTCTTAGGTGCAGCGATTTGAGATTCTTGTAGCTTTCTATGGTTCCTTTCTCTCCTGTGGTCTGACACCATCCAAAGTTGCAAGACTGTTTGCACAGCTGTATTTGTTAAAAAAACCTAACCTATCCTGTCACCAGGTCCACACGATAAATAAAAATTCAGTCTGATTTTTTAAATTAGCTTCTCTCCTAACATATTTTGAAAAGATTTATTGGAAAACTAGAGCTCAAATTTGTCTTGAAATTCTGCTTTGATCAGCCAAATATACTTCATTCATACAAAATGTCCTCACAACATTCTGTCAAAATTAGGTTTGAAAAGAAAACTTCCAAAGATTACTTGACTTGTTTTTCTCTTGAAATCTACCATCAAATCTTAGAAGAGAAGAGCATAAAGTCTGAAAAATTAAATCTTTGACCACATAAGAAATATGAGGTATTTGGCTTTTTCAAACCTAATTTTCCACTGACTCATACTATCCACATAAGCAATAAGATACAGAACTACACAGAAATATACAGATCAAATATCTCACTTTATTTTGTTCAATGTTAATTCATTTTGCATAGAATTTTAGGCAAAGGTTCAAATTACTCAATTTTTTAACTACTTTTCTCCTCACAATTAATATATTTCACAGCCTTGACTCTGGAATACATTATTTTTTCAATACATCCCTTTTCTGACTGTGAAGAATTAATTCTTCAACCTATTTAGTAGACAAATAATCTATGGCTTAGACCAGCCAACTCATATGCACTTGTGGATTTGAACTCGTAGGTCAGATTCATCAACACAATAATGAGACATGTTCTATATTTCAATTTTTAACATTTTTCATATCCATATTCATTAAAACTTAAGATATTATAAAAAATAGATGGTCCTAGTGATGTCTGTTAAATAAATTCCATAGGAAGAAAAACCAAGAACTTTGTAACCGTTCAGTTATACTATTATTTACATTATAATGGGTTGTCTTAAATAGATATGTTAGATAATTTTTACCAAAACTTCATAATTTATTAGTACTTGCATCATAAAGCAATCATAAGAAATATTCATGTTTTGTTGAGAAATTGAAAGATTTGCAGTAGTACGTCTTGTTTTGTCAGTCCAGTTTTTTCTATAGGTAAAATTAAAAAAAAATTATATTCTGTTCTTGATTGAAAATACAGTCCTTATTTTTATGTGACAACAAAATTCATGCTGCATTTAATTTATTTTTTCACGATATTCACAATGCACTGCATGTTAGTGAAAATTACATAGTCTTACCTCTTCCCACCTCTTGGATTTTACACATAAATTACTTGAATTGTTTAGATTGTTTTTTTTCCATACACTCTGTCTTTTATGTTGTCCACCACACCTATATAGAATGTTATTACATACAGGAAAGTAAAGATTCATCAGAAGTAAGTTACACAAGTAAGAAGACAACTACAGCACTGCTCAGTAATAATAGATTTCAGTTTGCACATGAGAAACTCATACTCAGCATTTACCCCTGCTATGCGTTTCTTTGGCTGGTCCAATCTTAACCAGTCTCTGCAGCATGTTACCCTCAGTAGGCAAAGTGTGCCTAATATTTAAATAAATGACACCAATGAGCACTGGAGTATGGGTTGCAAACTTTGTGGAAAGGATTTTTCTACCTTTTCAGAAGCTGTGGCACTTCTCCCTGCATTGCCAAGAGTGGATACATAACCAGTGCAGCACACTGCCCATAGAGGGGTAAAAACAATGCACACCAGCAGTGAGGACATTGCAGAGGGTCCTGTCAATCCTGAGGCATCTATGTGATGAACATGCTGCTAATAGCACCACGTATCACAGCTGTCTTAAGAAGGGTCAGCACCCCCATACTGTGTTCTAAGAAACCTCTGCCATCTTGGATTTGATACAGGGATCAGTGCCACATCTGCTTTTAGAACTATGCACAGGTCTGCCCTGGCTCACCTGAAGCTCTCTCCCTCTCCCTTGCTTCCTTGAAAACCTTCTTGCAGACAATTAGAATGCAAAAAGAGATTGACTTGTGCATAGCATAAACACACTTGAGTAGGAAATTACTTTTAAGTCTGATGTTAATCTGTCAGGCAAGCAAAGAAATAAATCAGTTTCAAATCTTGGATGAGATCAAATTAACTGAGATCAACTATTCCCAAGGCTCTTCTACAGACTAAGAAAACAGAGGGAATCCTATTTAATTTGGCTGAAGAAAGGTGCTCAGACCTTGGTATTCACTGTGCCTGAAATAATTTCATCTAATGAAAAATGCCAAAACAAGTGTCACAGACAAGTTTACTGATTCAAGCGATAAACCTGTCAGTGGAGTATTCCCAGATAGTGGGATAAAGACTCCTGGACACATTTCCATTTGAATCAAACTGCTGAAGCTCCACAAGCCTGCAAACTAAATATTTCTTCATGCTAAGTGTTAAGAAGACAGAGAGCAGATGAAGTAATACAATCTTTGTTAGCATGTTCATTGCTCCATTTGAGAGACACATATTCAAAAACTCCTGAGATATCTTAACTATCCCAATGAGAAGATCACCCAGATTTTGGTGGGCCTGGAAAAGTTAGTCAGTCACAAGAGGATGGTGAAATAGTTCAAGCCTTTATGTGTACAGTCAAGACCGATGCAAGAGTCTGCTCAAAGTTTTACAAATATCTGAAAAGATCCATTTTGAATATGAAAAAAACATGCATTAGAAAAGATGTCATAATTTTTCAACCCATTTTCTTTGCCTGTGGTTCACCTTAAAGATAAGAGATTGTTCTGTGTATAACAGAAGAGGTAACATGCAGCATGGATCTTAATGATGATCCACCACCCAGAATATAAAATCTCACAAATAATCACAATACTCACAAAGTCTTACAATACTTACAAATACAAAATTCTGTTATGACCAGAACACTTGGATATTTTCATTATTTAAACATAGGGCTCACTATCTCTTTTGAAACTAATTATAAACCTATGTTGCCACTGAAATATGACTCCTCTAAGTGCATGTTCAATAAATGGCTTGTATCTTGAGGGACTCCTTCACCACCTTCCACACCTGGGGAGATTTTCTGTGAAACAAGCTCTGTCAAGACTTCCCATTTTAAGAAGATTGATGACATGTGAAAGATTACTGGCATAGAGCCTTACAGTGCCTGCAAAAAATTTCAGCCTGGTTCAGCTACCCAAGAACAGACATCCCTGCTTCTATGAGTCTGCTGTGTCATAAGCCATACAACTGCCCTCTTCAAGAAAAAATCATTTAAAAACACAGAAAAGGAGAAAAAACTTTCAGGGACCACAAGAAGTGGAAGGTGTCCTGGTCATGTGGAGGTCAGTCAATCTCAGCACCCAGAGCCAAAATAGACCAAATCAGCATGTATCTGTCCAAGATTATACACTGTTAATTCACCACATAGGCTGCTCCAGAGAAGCCATATGTTCTCATGCTCTCCCACGAGCAGTGAGAAGACAGTACAGAACATTGCACACAATCTGAGTGGTAAGCTGGCATCAGCTGCCTATCACACTCTTGACCTAGCTGTTCCATAGTATGCGCAGCAATTTTACCAGTTTCTGCATATTTTATTGTGAGCTGAGCTGTAGGCAATCATTTTGGTAAGAGCTTACCCAAGCCTGGATCCTAATGCCACATTTCATTTCCTTTTCTTGCCACCAATTTAATTCGGCTTTTCAAAATGATGATGTGAGTATTGAGTGCATGCTTGCTCCCTTCAGAATGCAGCAAAATGTCACTTTTGGATCACGACTGAGAGAGCCTTGAGATACTGCATTTCATTTTGCTGGTCTGACTCACTACCTGCAAAGTAAACACAGAATAATGCAGGAATTTACCATGTAAATAAGTCATTAAAATAAACCATTAGAAGTGGATGTTCTGAGCCAGATATAATGTTTAATGTGATCCTGCTTATTTACAAAGCATGTCTGTATGTGTTCCTTCTGCACTTGTAATGAGCATCAAAGGAGGCTTTCCCAACACAGAGCTCCCACACTTATGCTGCAGTCAGATCTGTGCCCAGCAAGATGCATATTTGAGCTTACTCCAAGGGTCCTGTTCTCAACTAAGTTCATGGACAGCCTTTTTAGTGTAGCAACTTTCAGGGTTGCAAACCCACTGTTCTAGACTGACTTTCAGTCATTTTCCTTAATTCTCTGCTACTCAGAGCTTTCACCCATCATTTTCGTTTGGGTCTGGTATATGCAGAGTCTATTCTCTCTAGACACTTAGTAAGTTTTAGGGGGATTCACTGATTTAAAAAAAAAAAAAACCTTTATCTGCGGATTTGAATCTCACTTGAAAACAGACATCAATGTCATCACTAAAAGAGTACTGTTACCCATCATGACTTTTGGCTCATTGTGAAATAGAAAAATTTTATGGGGTTTGCTGCTGAAGAAGATCTTCCTTTAATTCATAGATCATGTTAAGATTTCAGTTTCAGGTAGAGTGCTGTAAAGCTTGTCTTCCTAGATAAAAAAAAATATGAACATTTGTGCTTCATATGTCTTTTCATAATTTAAGTGCAGGGGGTCACTAAGTTCACCTCATCTGTTTGACATGCCACAATACCCAAATAGAAATTGAATCAGTTTCATTGCAAGTGTCATGCACTGATTTTCCTTCCTTTAAATTGCTGAAGCCTGTTTTACCATCAGCAATCTTCACTTTTGCAAAAGGTTGTGCTGGAAAACAAAGGGCTGACTCTGTTCTGCCACCAAAGCACTTTCATCACCAAAACCTTCAGTTTTACCAAGCCCTCTCATGGTTTTTAAAAACAGACTTCAGTTCATCTCCTCTAGTGCTGGCTCCAGAGCTCACTTCTCTGGGTTGGGTCATTGCCATTGATTCCTGTGAGTTCTGGACCATGTTCTTGGTGAATAGAACTAAGGATGTTGGTCAAAATGGACTTTGGAGGAGTAACCAAAGGTATGAGCACTTATGTTGCTCCTGTACAATTAACATCTCTGTGTACTCTTCCCTCTTGTCTGAGAAAACCAAGGAGGCCTTCGTTATGGAGTCAAAATGAATCAATGGAATTTTTTGTAATTTTCAAATATATTAAAAATGTCTTGACAAATCTTGGATTTTTTAACCACATTTATGCAACTCAGTTCAAGCTGAACTCTTACTGAACTGTGCTCCAGTTTTGCCCGAGTAACAGTGGAGCAAGAACATGAGAAAATCTTTAAGTACACACTGATGAGCTTTAAATGCCAAATATTTTGACCCAAAAATGTAATATAAAATTGAGATGGAATGATCTAATTTTTTTTACTAAAATCTAGACATGTAAAGTTTCATCTGATTATTTTGCTTATATATTAAGGACTAAATGAATCAATGGGAATTATAGGTAAAACAGATTGATTTTGCACAGTTCCCATTACTGCTAGTGGGCACTGCAAACTCGAAGGCTCTTCACACATTCATAGGAAAATAAAATCTCGACCTTGTTTTCCTAGCAAATATAGTTTATATTGTCAGTATTTAACACAGAGATAGATGGCTTTTCATAAGAGGGGTTAAAACAATATGTGAACCTTGATATGAATAAAAGAGGAATCTGACATCTGAACTGAGTCAACTACGTAGATTAGATAGGGAGAGGAAATTAGAACTAGCACAAAATGCTAACAAGCACAGAACAAATAAATGGATAACAGAAAGGAAATTGAACCAATAAAAACAGCTGCAAAAGGGTATTGTTGGCATGATTTCAGGCCTAGCAGTCTGAAAAGGACAGAAACATTTCATTGTTGAACAGCACTTTTTAAAAGATGTTTTACATTTTACCTAATTATATTTTACATAAATTCAGCATAATTACATTTGAAAACTATTTTCAGAATCACAAACTTTCTGTAACCACAGGACTCCTGAATTAGCCTGAGCTTTCTAGAGATCATCCCTCTTTTCTCATCTGCAGAGGGGAAAGGAAAAAAAGGATTTCTATTGCCTTGTCCTCAAATATCAGCCAGCACACAGACCTTAATGGTACCTATGTGAGATGCCACGGTTTGCACTGCCTCTTGTACTCCTTTCTTCTCAGTTCATGTTGTCTCCATAGTTTGTGATTTTACTCATTCTGACCAGTTCCCAAAGATTTTTGAGGCTATCTATGGAGAGCAGGTCCATCAACATGATAAACCACACAGTCAGAAAATATATTAGCATTTTTTTAACAAGTTTTCTTTCTTCTGGGTGAGTATAATTTTTTCCCAGTCACTAATGTTGAATAAGTCTTTTTGTTCCCTTTGCAGGTCTCCAGCCATTGATGGAGATGGTTTTCTGATGTTGTTTCACCAAACAGATCTGCAAAACGCTAGCTTTTATGGAGAGGACAGAGAGTAGAAATAGCAGTTTACAAACAGAAACAGAAATCCTGATAAGCTGTCTCCTCTGGGCTCACCCTGAGATGAGGCTGCAATCCTCCAGCCAAGCAGATGGTGCTGACTCCTCGTGGATGAAGCCTAAGGAATCACTGTGTTAATCACTATATTACAACTGACTCTGGTTAATGTTAATCACCAACAAGTCAATAAGGGTGTCTATTCTCCTTATCAGAATATTCTGGCAATATTCTATTCATATCTTTTGTAAGATTTCAGCTGAAGCAAGCAAAGCATGCTTGAAGCCAGTGCTACCTGCCACAGACTTCAGGGTAGACCTGATGGACACTTGCAACACACTAGAGGGTCAGCAGTGCTTTAGATGTAAAATTCACAAATTACTTTTTCAAAGCTATCTAATTTGTAGCTAGACATGTGTCTTAGGTTGCAATACAGGATTTGACCAAAAGTATGTATTCTATCACCATCTGTTGAAATCAGCTGGGGCAGTGATCCTTATCTCTGTGGGAGATATTCTCTGCTAATGGGCCATCTGATAAAACCAAGTGCGGCAGTCATCTTTTATCTTTTCCACAACCCATCCTTCCTCCAGGAAGCTATCGTCTATTAATGGGCCATTGAGTTCCACTGAATGACTGATAAAATTACATCATCCATTGGGAGCCAGGGGAAGGAGCCAAGTCTTTCCTACCTAGATAAAAACTGAGATTTGGAACACCAAGGCAGCCTTTTTCCACTGGACTCCAGAAGAAAATTGGACCTTTCCACTTGATCACTGGACCTTTGGAGGAAAACTTCACCCCTCTATAGGACCACTGCTTCAACAGAACCACATCTGTCACTCCAGGAGGACTGCAGCCACCATTTAATGGGACTGCCACCAACACCCTGACTGATGGGGTGTCAGGTTGTGTTCTGACTCTGTCAGTGTGTTTTTTTGGGTTTGTTCTTTGTAATACTGTATTTCTATTTTAATTTTCCTAGTAAAGAACTGTTATTCCTATTCCCATATCTTTGCCTGAGAGCCCCTTAATTTCAAATTTATAATAATTTGGAGGGAGCGGGTTTACATTCTCCATTTTAAAAGAGGCTCCTGCCTTTCTTGGCAGACATCTGTTTTTCAAACCAAGACAACATGTAAACAAGCCATATGTCTAATACATTTTTTTCCTTTCTCATTTGCTCCTTTCTCAAGTTTTTTACCCCCATAATGCTTTTTCACTGGGTAAATTATTTCTGGGAAGACATCCTTTCCCAGATGCTTGAGGATTATCATTCAAACTGGTGGCCATTTCTGGATTACAACCTTATTTTGAGATATATATATATATATATATATGTGTGCGTGTCCTGGTTTAGGGGAAATTTGTGAGGAAACCTCTGAATGGGGTCCCTCTAGGAAAGAGATTCAATCAGTCCCTCCCCCAGTTGGCTCGGGGAAAAATAAAAAAAAAATTTCCTCAGAGAGAAGTGGGAGAAAAAAAACAAACTGTTTATTCAACAGGCAATACACCTCCCAGCACAAAAGTGAACAATACCAAACAGCAAAACCTCTTGCTGTTCCAAAGAGATGACAGATTCAGAAGAGTTCTTTCNTTTCAGTCCAGAGCAGGTTCAAACAGTTCCAGAAAAAAGGGGAAAAAAACAGTCCAGGGAGCTTCTCTGCCTCAGCTAGCCAGAGAAACTAACCAAAAGCAAAAAGAGAGCTCTCTCTCACTGTCCACCACAGACAACCCAGTCTGTGAGCAGGAATGCGGGGGAGCCAGTGCAGTCTCTGATAACAAACTCTGCACTTCTTCTTTCCCCCACTTCACTCCTGGAACCAGTCCTAAAGTTGCAGAATTTAGTATTCAACACCAATAGAACAGACGATTTGGGGATACAGGCATTATACAGTCACCCCAAGACAAGATAATATAGATGGTTGATATAGACGATTGATATAAATGATATAGATGATATAGATGATACAAATATAAGCTTTATTATTCATTAATCTTACTAAAATTTTTTTCAATTTCTATTACTGAGTCTTTTTCTTCTCAATGTATCCCTCCCTTAATATTTCTTCCTAAAATAAAATTTAGAGGTGATATTCTCCCAGGTTTGATTTTACAGGTTTGTTATTCTCCCAGAAGATCTTGTACTGTAACTTCTTATTGAACGTATTCAGATTCCATGTCATGTATTTCTTTCTGCATTTTGGTTGTGTTCAATCCAAGTAAGACCACATATGACATTTTTTAAGGTCCTAGCAGTACAGAGACCCTCTCTGTGGGTTATTTCCAAAAAAGTCAGGCTTTTGAAGAGCCTCTAGCTGCTGTTCACATTTTTAGGTGGCTAACATAGCTAAAAAATCTGGGCGCCTGCAATCTGGGATTGCAGTCCCATCTCTGCAAACATTAACTGCTAAATATAGAGGAAAATGGTGAGTATGCAATGTTAGAACAGCCCCACAAAGAACACACACAATACTCAATATTTAAATTACTCTGCTTTGATTGACCTTGTAGGATAGAGGACACAGAAGAAAACTTCTTCCTTAATTCTCAGATGTGTATCTACTTTTTTTTTTTTCATGTTCACAAGGGAATTCTTCTTCAAGTTTTCTTTGCTTACAAGTATGTGCTGGGAAGCTCAGTGACTTCAATTAAGGCTCTTTGACAGAAAAATAAGCAAGATTAGAATTTTGGGAAATGTAATAGAACTTTCTTTTTCCCATGAACTTTATCAGAAAGATCTCTAATGCTGTTGTAAACTATAAAGTAGCCACTTTGACATATAATAGTAAAAAACATGCAACCAGATGTGCATATTAGAAAGTCTGAGAAGCTTTGAGATTTGAGAGTGACAAGACTCTCTCTGCAATTCCATACTGTAATGAAATGAGCATGGGAGTGAAAATCCAGAATAACTGAAATCCAGTTAAATTTCTATTCCCCATATATTTGAAATGTACCTCATGCTTATGCAGTACAATATTTACATACTTAATTTTTAAAACCTACAGAATTCTATCAAAGATTTATTCCTCAGTGGTGCTCTCATCTGTATGTAAAACTTATTTCTCCTTTAACAAGGATCATTGAAATAACAGAACTGGACCTGACAGTGAAAGATATTCTGTGTACACAGACACAGGTGATACTCTTAGAAAATAATCTTATTATAGGTCAGTGCCAGCGGTTTATTTTCATCTGATTGCTATGCTACAAGGATGAAAACAGGAAGAAATGTACACGATTGTGAAAACAAAATATTTCCAGACACTGTTCTCCAGCCGCCTGTGCTCACTGACATATTTTTAGCAATATTTTGTCTCCATTGTAGCCAAAACTTTTTTATGACACTTCGAACCCTTCTTTTGGAGACGATTACAGTAAGTTTAATGGGACTTACTCTCTTCCCATACTTGTGCAAAGAGAACATTACTGCTGCATATGGGAGCTTCTATTTCAAGAAATCATTTAGCCCCACCTGAATAGCTAATTGTAAATATAAAAGCCTAAGCTTAGGATTGAAAAGTCACTGGGTTTTATGAAGGATGAGGAAAGATGCGGTGTGTTTTTATGTTCTATTAATGGTTTGTTCCATCGTCCCCTATGTTAATGGTTTAACCCAAGCTGTACCCTCCTACACTTGTGGAATGTTCCTAGCTCCACCTACTCCTGTTGTCAATCCACCCCGATACCTCCCCTTGTTCCAGCAAGTTCCCTGTCAATCCTCCCTTGTGCCAGCCCCTTGCTTGGACATCCCCTTTGGAAATCTCCTAATCCTTGATGCCCCATTGGCCCAAGTGATCCATTCTCTTCCCCCTGCTTCCCTCATTGGTTCTTGCTTATGTAAACCCTGCCTTTTTTGCTCCTCCTCAGGATATCCCTGATTGGTTAAAGATTTGTACTCTCCTCCTAGAACCTCTCCCATATAAAAGTCCCTGCACATCCAGTTTCTTTGTCTTTGGTCCCTGACTCTTCCCTGGAATTAAGCCTGCTTGGAAACCATACGGAACACCTCTCCCTCATGTCTGCCTCTACTTGCGCCTCTTATATCTGTGCCATAGAGTATCTGCTCTAAGCTGTATCCCTAATCACTTTTGGGGAACAGCCCACTCTTGGTGTGGTTCCAGGAGCTAGCCTTGACTCCAGCACTGTGTCAGAAGGATATAGGTCTAGTGGTAAGGCACTCTTTGACTCAGCCAGAGAATTCTGCAGCTTTGTATTGCATTTAGCTTGGGCTGTTTCTAGCCAGGGGGGAACATAAAGAGCATTACCAGGTCTGAAAAATTGTAGCCGGTTCAGAGTAACCATAATGGTACAATACCAGTGACCACAAAGAGAGTTAGAAAGAGCTCAAAACTTGGCAGCATTTTCACAGAGACACTGTCTTCCAGCTGGTTCATTTGACACACTTGGTAACAGAATCTGGTACAAAAGGAGTATTGGGAGTGGGGGGGGGAAGAAATCCTCTTTGGTAGCTCTGAGCTTTGTTTCAGCCTGTAACTAACTCCAGCTACAGGAAGTATACAGTGAAAGATCAAAGTAAGAGACACTAAGTGAGCCTGTTGAAATGAAGTGTTACAGGCATATGTTCCTCATCTCACAGCTCCGTTGACTGGGTGCTGTAACAGCTGGGATATAAGAAAAATGTTTCAGGCAGATTCAGCAGAAGAGCCTGTACTTCATTTGGCCAGCTCAGAGCTTGTATCACACCAAAGGACTACAGCACCTCAGAGGAGGGATGCTTTATTTCAGCAAATGAGGAGTTTATTCCTGTTTTTACATAAACCAGCTCAAACCTCACTGGGTAGCAAGTAGCCAGTGTGACCCTCAAGTCACTGGCCTCAGGACATGCATCTTTGCTCCCTGCTCCCAGAAACAAAAGCAGGCCAGGAGACTGCAGAATATAGGTCATACCCTGCCCTCTGATTTCTCAGATCTTGTAGGAACAAGATCTTGACTCACATACCTGGGCCACTTCAACACACTGCACCCTCCTCCTCTGCTTTTGCACAAGAGCTGGTGACAGTTTGAGCATGTGAAAATGAGCATGATGTGTCTCAGATTGCCCAGCCAGGGCTGCTGCTGGTGAAGTCACAGCAAATTAGGGTGATTCCTGCAATGAATGAGTCTGACAATTTCTTTCCCATCAAGAGTGGCATGGCCAAATGGGTAAACTTGGGAGCTGGGAGAGGGGGGTCTCCTTCTGATTCAGCCACTGATCTTCCATATACCCTACAGCAAAAGAAGCTTCTTCTTCTGCCCTTTCACTTCAGTTCTGCCCCATGGGCAGCAAGCAAGCACCTTACACAGGGATCTTCAACAGCCACACACGTGTCTGTGATCTTACAGACACATGGTGTTTGTGCTGGTTTTGACAGTTTTTAGGAGCTGAATTGAATTACTGCATTTTTCTCCAGAGGGAACTTTGTACTTGCAATAAAGTCTGTTTTGTAAAGATATTCTGCACTGGATGCTGAAGATATTCCTACCACACCTGATAAAAATATGGGTGAAAAACCCATCAGTCATCACACCAATATAGCTAGTTAGTATACTTAGTATACTTAGAATAATTTGTGATGTTTTTATTCCTCACTTAACAGCCTTTAGTGCATTGTAATATTTAGATTTAAAAAAAAAAAAAAAAAAACCAAACAGATACGCACATGCATATGTCTATATCTCCATGCTCTAACATATACTTGCTTGCGTTGATAGTTCTGTCCAGACTTTCTCATCGTGAAAATGCATTGCAATGGTAGGAAGGATTTTTGAAGTGCAAATGCATGTACTTGTGGTGGTTAATTTCTGTACAGTATTAAATCCTCAGTGTTAGAAGCCATACTACTTACTGGAGTTTTAATAGAAACTTAAAGGTGAACATAAAGAAGGTTAGATAAGACAGAAATTGTAGAAGCAAATACAGTCTAGATATTTAGAAGATCAGAGAGTAGCTCATGCTGTGTTGTATATCTTTTTGACTTTTTGAGGATCCTTCAGACTATTATATGACAGCTTAGCTTCTCACCAAGTAATATTAATCTCATCTTAATCAAGGTATATTGGTTTTCAGCTTAAGACTGAAGAGAACTATTTAACAATACAGCTTCTTTAAAAATGGTTGAGTAATTCTCTGGCAGGGGTGGGAAGCATGAATCTTTATTTATCTAAAGAATTAATATGTGTTATACAAGCAAGGAGTATATTTTACCCCCAAATCCATCCCTGCCTGTTTGCCTGAAATTAAAATCTAATTACAGAGTCTCATCACACTTTCTTTCTGGCAGAGTGATTTGTAACATGTAAATTAGAGGCAAGTTTGATTTAAATTAAGTCCAAATCCTGGTTTAAAAACAATTCTGTTACCATAGCTAATTGATGCATGTGACTAGCACAGTGAGTTCTCCTTTATGCTGCTTGGTACAGCCTCACACTGTACAGTAAGTGATTTGGCAGTACTGTACCCACAGCACTGCCAAGAAATCAGCAACATTTACTTCTTGATTTCTGAAGTGAATCTGTATTTTTCTTGAAAGAAACCTGACCATTTTTCATATGTCTGAAAGTAAAACAACAGGGGTTTTACAAAAACCTTTTGTACGTACGACACTACGTAACTCAGTAATTCCCAAATTAGAGGAGGGCTCATTTGCACATGGTTAGAAAGCAGGTTTTATAAATTTGCTTACAGACATTTGCAATATTAATAAACAAGCTTTGGCCCTCAGGTAATGCAGTCATCACAGAAAACAGAGTATTTTTGGCTTGCATGTAGGTGTAAAAAAGAAGTTGCAGCCGTAGGGTTATCAAGACACCATCTAAGTTTCCAAATATAAACATACCAATTATTTCACCATTTGAGGGGATTATGCTTCCTAAAATCAATGGGATCTTACAGTCCTTGATGCGACTTATTTTCAAATATCTTAAGTAAAGCTGACAGTTTTTGCTAAAGTATAGTAAATTGCAGTGGTTTCTTGTTTTCACAACTGATATCAGAAACAGTGCAAATTAATTAGATGCAAAATTAGTATTTTTGCAACCTGCTTTTAAAAGTCAACTCACAAAGAATATATAATCTATTTAAATACTATTTTAAATTGTGTCCTTAATTGCAAGAGTATTTTGCCTTTTATTTATTGGTACCTTAAGCAATGGCAAGGTTTTTTTCAATGCATAATATATGCAAATGAACTGACTTTTATACCTGTACAGCATGTTTATTTTATCTCAAAAGCAAATCAAAGGAACATATACCAAAAAACACAGACATAGGAGTTTTCCCTTGTTGTAAGAACAAGGTGTATTTCAAGTCACCGATATCCTGAGAGAATGTTTATAAGGATAGACAACACACACAGCTAATTTAATGCCAGTTGAAGGAGCAGAGTCTATTCTGCTTCACGTCTCATGACAATTTGAAGCTTTCTGTTAATGGTATCTATCAGTGATGAGGACAAGGGGGAAAGTCATGAAAATCTCTTAGCAAACTAGACAAAAACACTCTAGTTGAGAGCCTTAAAAAGGTATAGTCCAGATGCATGATTTTAGACTCCAGAGCAGCAGAGAAGACTGCCTTTGAGGGAAAAAAAAAAATGTACATTATGAAAATGAGCCCAAAGCATACTGGCACAGTAGTTTGGGAGCTTTTTCAAGACCACATAGATACCCGTGCAGTGAAGACATTCACTAAAGCTATGTACCTTGATACCAATTCTCAACACCTTCCATCCTAAGCACTTTTACTCAAGGAGAATCTGGCAATGAGAGACAGAGAAGAACTTTTCCAGTTGATTCATTTGGTTGCTTTGACTTTTTGGGAAAGACCTATTGAGTGTTCTGTTCCAGGACACCACTTCTCAATAAAGGTAATGGTAAAACATCAATAAACATCCTAAATGATAGTGACAGGCATAATCATGAAGACAATTCATAGGCAAAATATTCTGAAGTAATACACCAGCCACCCCAATGCAAATGCCCCAATTCTTACAGATATTGACCTTTATTTTTCACGTAGCCTCTAGAATCCCCCTAAAATTGTTTCCTTTCACTCAGTCAGATCTTGACATTTTAACACTGTACTTAAAAGCTGAAACTGTGGAAAATAAAGTGTTTGATACAGCACTTTCAGAGAATGGGCTGATTTGAATGCATGTAGTTATACTGATCCCTTTCCTCAAAATTTCACTAATGAATCAGGGTACTGTTTCTCAAGGCACCTAATTTGTCATCATACTAACACTGAAATATCACTGGTTTTAGGAGTTCTTGAGGCTGACTTCGGGTAGAAGCTATTTAGATTTTTAAACTTTGGGAAATGAAAAGAGAAAGAAAGAAAGAAAGAAAAAATAATTAATGACTTTTTTTAATTGCTGGTTTTCATTAAAAAGCGTTCCTGCTCACAACGCTATAGGTATGGATGCAGACAACCCATGCAGAACAGAAAGCAGCTGCTGGAAAGCTGTTTTGGAGAGCCCATCTCCATTGTGAGGTGATAGCACAGAGGGGTCTGGTCATGAGCTACAGGAAGTTGGGGACCAGCAGAGAGATCCAGGGCCAAAAAGAGATGCTCTCTTTTTGTGATGTGGGAATTGTTCCATTTAGCAAGAGCTGAGGGTGCACTCCAAATCCTAATGAAAGAAACTTTCAAAAGAAAGAAGCAATGTTACCTTTTTCACTGGAATAATTTCAGAAGAAATTCAGGTTATAACGGACAGTGGGGAACTAGCTACTTCTCACTTCACTGGAGAAGAGACATTCAGCTTCTCTCCCATTACTAGGTTCAGAGTTACCCTTCATTCTTGTCTATGGGTAGGAAAGGCATGCGTAGCTCTTCCCATCAACTCCTTGCACTTTGTAGACATTGAGAAATAGCAGGTGTAGCATGCACAGGAAGCAGAGGTTCTCAGATGAGCTACAGGCACCTCTGCAGAGAATAAAAATGTTCAAAACTGCTGTTTAAATGATTTTGGTGATCTTGGGTCCATGTCACTGTAGTCCAAAGGACCAACCTATTTTGGAGCACAAAGTTTTAGTTTAATTGTTATTTA
>VZTT01071171.1:0-15485 GCA_013400855.1 Buphagus erythrorhynchus
CCGATCGCTTCTCCCGGGGCTCCGCCGCAGTCCCAGCCCCGAGCGCTTCTCCTGCGGCTCCTCCGCAGTCCCACCAGCCCCGATCGCTTCTCCCGCGGCTCCGCCGCAGTCCCATCCCCGATCACTTCTCCCGCGGCTCCCCCGCAGTCCCAGCCCCGATCTCTTCTCCTGCGGCCGCCCTGGCTGTCCTTGCCCCGGCTGCTCTGTCCGCGCTGGTACCGGCCGCGTTAAACACCGCTGCTCCAGCTGCCATGGACCACGTGAAGTTGAAATTAGGGAAGCTACTTCTAAAACTTTTTGATTTTCTCGGGAAAAAAGGATTAAGAGTATCAAAAGGGAAACTGCAGTTTGTAGAACCAGCAGTAAAATATCTTGGACACTTAATAAGCAAGGGTAGCCGAAAGCAAGACCCCGAGAGGTTTGCAGGAATTTTATCTCTTCCTCCTCCCTCTTCAATAAAAGGACATTAGAAAGCTACTCGGATTATTGGGATATTGTAGACTATGGATTGAAGGGTATACACAGGCAGTAAAATTTTTGTATGGAAAATTGATGAAGGGAGATGACAGTAAACTAGAAGAACTGAAGTTAAAACTAGCCTCGGTACCAGCTTTAAGCTTACCCTCATTAGAAAAACCTTTTCATCTGTATGTGAATGTGGAAAGTGAAGTAGCTCATGGAGTTCTGGTTCAGGAGTGAGGAGGAGTGAAGAGACCAGCAGCTTATTGGTCAAAGATGTTGGACCCAGTGAGCCATGGCTGGCCAGTATGTATTCAAGCCATAGCAGCTACTGCAATCCTGGTAGAGGAAAGTCATAAACTTACTTTTGGAAGTAAACTAATTGTGTGTACACCTCATGCAGTCCGAAATGTGTTAAACCAGAAAACTGAAAAATAGATAACAGACTCTAGGGTGTTAAAATATGAAGCAATTTTGATAGACAGTGATGACTTGACACTAAAGATAAACAAAAGTTTAAATCCAGCTCAATTTCTATATGGAGAACCAAAAACTAATTTGACACATAATTGTTTAGAAATTACACAATACCAACTAAAATTTGGGAAGATCTGGCAGAACAGGCCCTCTTGGAAGGGGAAAGAATATAGGTTGAGGGTTCCTCCAGATGTTTACAAGGAAAAAGGATGTCAGGATATGCTTTGGTTGATGGAAAAAATATGCAAACCATCGAAAAAGGCAAATTACCCTCAAATTGGTCAGCTCAAACTTGTGAATTATATGCTCTAAAAAGAGCATTGGAATATTTAACACATAAGAAGGGAACCATATATACTGACTCAAGGTATGCCTTTGGGGAAGTACACTTGGAAAAATTTGGGAAGAAAGGGGGTTACTCAATTCGAAAGGAAAGGGACTGATACATGAGGGTCCCATATTGGAGGTTTTAGAGGCGTTAAAATTGCCTGAGGAGATAGCTGTAGTACACATCAAGGGACATCAAAAGGGAATGACCTCAGAAATTTAGGGGAAATAATTTGGCAGATCAAGAAGCTAAAGATGCAGCAGAAAATGGAATCAAAAGGGTTACGTTAATTTTGACCCCAAATAAGGAAGAACTGGAAACTCCGAAGTTCAGTGAAGAAGAAGAAAAGGAATTAAGTAAGATAAGGGGAAAGCCAGATGAGTCTGGCTGTGAATATGCAACGGGCTGATGATTTTAAGGGGTGTCTCCAAAACAGCAGGTGTGCTCTTTGCTGAATGCCAAGCACCCAGCCATTATAACCTTTTGATTTCTCGTTTGTCTCTTATTGTCTTTTATTAAATCTTTTAAAATCTACCAGGAAAGTGAACCTCGTTTTTCACATTTGGATCATGCAGGTGTGTGACTGCCACAACCTCTCCCAGCCAGCCACTGACCTGAGATAAAGGCTTCTTCTCTCAACAGTGGATGCTTCCGATGAAAAACCATGTTGGGCATTACAGGCATGGGATACTCAAAGACAAAGTCGATTCTCCTCAGCCAGATGGATCCATGACTTAAAAGTTCTGTCATTGTCACCGGTTTTTGGAGGAACTCCGAAGCCAGCTCTTCAAATGGAGAATAGGCAAAATTGCAGCTGAAAGACTTGGGTAGAGGGAAAATTAAACCTCATCCTGTTCCACCCCGCGCCATGAGCAGGGACACTTTCCACCATCCCAGGCTGTTCCAAGCCCTCATCGAGTGTGTCCTTGAACACTTCCAGGGACGGAGATCCCACAGCATCCCCCGACACCACCTACCCTCACGCTGGGAGAACTACAACTCCCAGCGTGCCCCGCTCTGGAACCCGCCCTCCCCGCTGGACGCGACTTCCGGCGTGCTTTGCGCGGCGCCACACAACAAATATGGCGGCGGCCGCGGAGCCGTGGTCGTAGGGCCGGGCCGGGCCCGGTTAGTGAGGGGCGCTGAAGGGCTGGGGTAATCGCCGGCCTGGGGGAGACTGCGGGGCTTGGGGGGCTCCTGGAATGGGTTTGTTAGAGGGACTTGGGAATCTCCTGCCATGGGTTTATTGGAGGGGTTTGGGATCTCCTGGCATGGGTCTGTTAGGGGGATTTGGGATCTCCTGCCACAGATTTATTAGAGGGGTTCGGAATCTCTTGCCACGGGTTTACTGGGGGGATTTGAGAACTCCTGTCACATATTTATTAGAGGATTTTGGGAACTCCCGCCATGGGTTTATTCGGGGGATTTGGGATCTCCTGTCACTGATATCGTAGGGGATTTGGGATCTCCTGTCACTGATATCTTAGAGGGTTTGGGATCTCCTGTCACAGATTTATTGGAGGGGTTTGGGAACTCCTGCCGTGGGTTTATTAGAGGATTTTGGGAACTCCCCTTATAGATTTATTAGAGGAGTTTGGGATCTCCTGCTGTGGGTTTATTACAGGGGTTTGGGATCGTTTGTCGCTGATAATTTTAGAGGGTTTGGGGGATTTCCTGTCATGGATTTATTAGAGGGGGTTTGGGAATCTCATGGGTTTATTAGAGGGGTTTGTGGATTGCTTGTCTTGGAAATTTTAGATAATTTAGAGATCTCCTGTCATGGATTTATTAGAGAGGTTTAGAGATCTCTTGCCACTGATTTATTCCAGGATTTTGCTTTCTCCTGCCAAGGATTTATTCCAGTCTGAGGCCTTGTGCTCTGAGCTGTCCTTGCTCTGTGAAAGCACTGGGCTATCCAGAATCCCTTCCAATTGCTATTCCTGTGTGGTTTTTAAGGGAATGAGGATGCAGAAATAAGGAGCGAGGGAGGATTTGGCACTCAAGTGCCTCTCCAGAATGGTGGGTGGGTGGTGTCTCCTGGATATGGCCCTTTTTTGGGACACATGATCCACTCAGGAGCTGCTAGGCATTCAGGGAGGAGAAGAATCTAAATGCTAAAGTGCAACAGGCCTGACTGGAAACAGGAATGAGGGCTGGGAGACAGCTTGGAATGAGTGCCAAACCCAGGAATTCCGTCCAGCAGATTGGGAGGAGAGGCCTTTGCAGAGATTTTAAGGCAGTCAAGAGCTGCATTCAGAGGAGGAAAAGCTGATGCAAAGTGATTTATTTCCTATTTGTGTTTGTTGGGAAGGTGAAACTTTAAAATCTTTCTGCTTTAATGTCTCAGATGAAGAAGCCCAGGGATTTCGAGGATGTGAGTAAGGGTAATCCAAGGTAGGGGACAGTTCACTTGTAGGAATAAATGACGGCTTTGTGCAAAGTGGAATTGTGGTGGGTTTGATTCTGGTGAAAAGTCTACTCAGACATGTGGTAACAGAAATGCTTTTAATTCATGCTTTTTTGTTACATGAATTTATACTTTTACGTGGATTAATTTTTAGAATGAGCAGAATAAGGTGGAAAAAAATATAAGCAGATTCTTCAGTCGGGGCTTCCAGGTTTATCTTGGAGGATTTGAGGTGGGTGGGTTCAACTGCATTTCTTATAGTAAATGCTTATTTTATCTTTTTAAAGGACTCTTCTGCCTTCACAATGTTTGGGGACTTATTTGAAGAGGATTTTTCCTTTATTTCCAACAATCATTGTGGAAAAGGGAAGAAATCAAAGCCCAGGGAGTCTGAGCCTCCAGCTCCCAGGGATTTCACCAACCTCAGTGGAATCAAAAATCAGGGTGGGACCTGCTACCTCAATTCCCTTCTGCAGACTCTGCTTTTCACACCTGAATTTAGAGGTGAGGTGCTCAAAACCTTCTTAAAATAGTGTTGGGATTGATATTTTAGTGAGACTTGCACTTCTGGTTATTTATGTAAGAAACATAGGGAACTCAGATGATTTTGGGGCATGATTGACTTTAAATAAATTATTGCAGAATAAAATCATAGTGTTTGACATTAAAATACATTGCATTTTTAAAGAGGGGATGTTGTCTTTTTAAATAATAATTTTTTACCAATTGCAGAGGCTTTGTTCTCCCTGGGACCTGAAGAACTTGGGACTCTGGATGACAGCAGGAAACCAGATGCAAAGGTGGTGGGAATTTTCCTGTTTGTCGCTGTCCAACGTTGATTTGGAGGAATATGGTTCCAGGTCATGTGAAACTTATAAAAATGAGTAAAAACCTAAATTTGACACTGAGAGGCAGTTTGGTCTGGCTCATACTGGATTTTTCCCACAATTCTAAGCTTTCATTGTCAAGGGGTTTTGCTTCAGAAACCAGATATGGCGTTTGTTTCTGCTGAGATGTCCTCCCTCCCACCCCATTCCATCCCATCATGAAGCCCTTCAAGAGAGCTGGAGAGGGACTTGGGACAAGGGATGGAGGGACAGGACACAGGGAATGGCTTCCCACTGCCAGAGGGCAGGGACAGATGGGATATTGGGAGGGAATTGTTCCCTGGGAGGGTGGGCAGGCCCTGGCCCAGAGAAGCTGTGGCTGCCCCTGGATCCCTGGCAGTGCCCAAGGCCAGGTTGGACACTGGGACTTGGAGCCACCTGGGACAGTGGAAGGTGTCCCTGCCCATAGCAGGGGTGGGATGGGATGGGCTTTAAGGACCCTCCCACCCCAAACCGTTCTACTTGGCTGTGTAAAGTGAGGGACTATAGATTTTTTGGGAACAAAGTGTGACTGCTTGGTATGAATTGAGCAATTTGCATTGTGAAATAGGCAGGGGTAGTTTATCACCAGCTTTGTAGTAAATTGCTTCTGTTTTAGTTGACATGTGTGCTTCGAAGGCTGTGTCTGATGTGCTGGCTGTGTTCCCTTGCTGTTGTGCCCAGGTTCGGATAATCCCGCTGCAGCTGCAGCGCTTGTTCGCTCAGCTCCTGCTCCTGGACCAGCAGGCTGCATCCACCACAGATCTCACCGAGAGCTTCGGCTGGAGCAGCCATGAGGTGCCAGTCTCCTTCCCCACACACTTCTCCCTGCATAGAGATGAGTTCTGGAAGCCTGACATTTAGGAAATACCTTAAAATCCTTCAAGCTGTAGAGATGACATTGAATTGGGTCAGCTTTTGGTGTGTCCTGTTGGATCTCCACATGGAGTCCCTGGCAGTTGTTTACAGGGAGGAACAGAAGATGACTGTTCTCTTAGATGCAATTCCAGTTGCTTTCCTGTTGTTTTTACAGGAGTGTTTTTCCAACAGGCTTCTTGTCCTGAGACACTTAGATTGTTAGCCAAGTTCAACTGTGTCAGTCAGAGATTAATCTACATCTAGGGAATGGCTTCAAATTGACAGGGAGCAGGTTTAAATGGAATATTGGGAAGGAATTGTTCCCTGAGAGGGTGGGCAGGCCCTGGCACAGGGTGCCCAGAGAAACTGTGGCTGCCCCTGGTCCCTGGAAGTGTCCCAGGCCAGGTTGGACACTGGGGCTTGGAGCACCCTGGGATAGTGGAAGGTGTCCCTGCCATGGCAGGGGATTGAACAAAATGATCTTTAAGGTCCTTCCCACCCAAACCACTCTGGAATTCAATGATTCTACCCAAGTGAAAGTGTTTTAGGTGGGTTGTAGCATAACTAAATTAACAATAATAAAGGTAGTGCTTCACTACTCAAGGAGTAAATGTATGAGTAGTCATTAAGACTCTGGGACATTTGATGTGTTATTTTTAAACCATAAACCAAGCACAGCAGTGTTTCATTCATTCCTGTGTGGGTTTTCCTCCTGCAGGAGATGAGGCAGCATGATGTGCAGGAATTGAACAGAATCCTCTTCAGTGCTTTGGAGACTTCCCTTGTGGGGACGTCAGGCCATGACCTCATCAACCGCCTCTACCATGGCATTGTTGTCAACCAGATTGTTTGTAAGGAGTGCAAGAACATCAGTGAGAGACAGGTAAAGCCAGAGATCTTCCACTGGGGGGTTCTTTCAGGCTGTTGACTTTCAGTGTTCTTGTTTTTGAAGTCCAAAAATAATGTCATCCTTGTTGAATCCAGGTAGTGAATATTTAAGTCTTTGGCTGCTTTTTGTAAATGAGAGGTAAAAAAATAAATGTTTTGCATCTTTTGCATTCACAAGCCCTGCCTCTGGTAGATGTAGTTAGCACAGAGTGCAGTGAGGTAACAGCAAAACATGTCTTGACAATCTTTTGTGCTTTGTAATTTCAAAAAATAAGTTTTTAAAAATTAATTTGTGTGACTGTATGAGGGTTTTTTGCCCATCACTGTGATGAATAGGATGGTATCTTTCTAACCACCACAAACCTACACCCCTCAGAACCTACTTTCTCGTTGTCCTTTCTGCACAGGAAGATTTCTTAGATCTCACAGTGGCAGTGAAAGGTGTGACTGGCTTGGAAGAGGCCCTGTGGAACATGTATGTGGAAGAAGAATACTTTGAGAATGACAACTTGTATCGATGTGGAGCCTGTGATAAACTGGTTGAAGCTTCAAAGGTAACACCTCGGGATGGGATGATGTAGGGTTAGATGGGATATTAGGAAAAAATCGTTCCCTATGAGGGTGGGGAGTCCCTGGCACAGGTTGCCCAGAGAACCTGTGGCTGCTTCATCCCTGAAAGTATCCGAGACTGGGCTTGGAGCACCCTGGGATAGGGGAAGGTGTCTCTGCCCATAGCAGAGGGTGGCACTGGATGGGTTTTAAGGTCCCTTCCAACCCAAACCATTCTGGGGTTCTATGAAACCTCAGCAGGGATGTCAAGAAAAGCTCCTGTGGCTCATTTCCCAAATGTTGTTGCAGTTTTTTGTCCCTAACACTGAGTGTGGTATAATTTGGAGGTATTGACTCATTCAACACCGTTGCTGCACCTTGCTCTGGGTATTTTGGAGGATTGGCTAAAAGATAAGTTAGAGCATAAAATAAAAATCTGCAATGAGAGAAATCATGGAAACTCAACTTCTGGGGAGCCCAAATGAGAGAGAAGAGCAATGAGCAGCTGGTGCTCTGTGCAGGGAATGGGATCTGTTGCTCTGTTTTTGTGGAGGGAAGCAGGCTCAGGTTGTTGGTGCACTCTGACCTGGTCACAGCAGCAGAGGTCCTTGGCCTCCTGCAGGATGGGTGAAATCCAAAGCCTGCAGCCCTCTGGATGTGGAGGGAGTAGTTCAAAGGGAAGCTGGTCAGGCAAGGTTAATCAGTGACCTGGGAGTTCAGGAACACTCAGCAGTGCCTCATGTGTCTTGTTGCAAGGGCTGGCTGGGGTTTAACTGGACTGGGTCCAAGGCAGTACAGAGTAAGTTCTGCCTCTCACAAGTGCTCACCCATGCAGGAGAAGAGTGGGAGCTCTGAATTTTGGCAGGAGATCACAGAGCTGAGGGTTGCCAGGCTGTAGATGCAAATGGAATTCCTAATTCAGGGGACTTCTTAAACCCTGTGTGTGTTCCTGTTATGGCTCTGCCAGTGGAGACCAGGAGATGGAGACATTGGGAAGGCTCAGAAGGGTGGCTGTGGAACCCACACCTGCTGTCACGGGGGGTACAAGATGTTGGTTTTACTTCTTATGAGGGTTCTTGATGTGCTCACCCATCAAGTGGTTGGATCTGGATTAATCTGGAATCATTAAAATGGATTCTCCTGGCTTTCCTGCTTGGAGGGGGCTCCCCTGTAGAAATGAGGGAGACACTAGCTCCTGGTTGTTCTGTAACTGCCTGTATAGAGCCCATGAGCTGTGGAAGTGTCATTACTGACTGGAATCTCACCAGTGTCCTTTATTTGCTGGGGCAGGATCAAGTATGGGACTGGTGATCACCAATTGAGGATGTGGGGCTCAATAGGGGGAGAAGATCTGGGTGGCTTTTAGGTTGTATAGTTGGAAGGGAAATTGAGAATTAGTGAAGACATTTCAAAAATGAGGGCACCGATCTTGTCTCTTTGGTGGTTACAGAGCTTTGTTGGAAAAGGATTATGACCACAGCAAAGTGGAAGCACAATTTTGTTCTAAGTCTGTGCTCAAAGTGTTTTTTAAATCCCTTCCCAGTCTGCTAAACTACGCAAGCTGCCTCCCTTCCTCACCATTTCCCTCCTGAGGTTCAACTTTGACTTTGAGAAGTGTGAGAGGTACAAGGAAACAAGCTGCTACACATTCCCCATCCAGATCAACCTGAGGCCTTTCTGTGAGCAGGTGGGCACTGTTAACATTTGTTAAAAGTTTCTGTGTGCTCGGCGGAGAACCCACAGCTCAAGGTTCTCTCTTTTTTTTTGCATATTGTCAGGTATTTGAGTAACTTTATGGTGTCCTCCTTGACTTTTGAACTGAGCTACCTTGTACCTACAAGGGGGAAGGGTAAAATAATTACCCAAAAGTTATCTAACCTGTGCTTCACAGGAAGATTATTATCTGGAAACGGAGCTTTATTTTTGTGTGGTTATTCTCTGATAGCATCATGCGTAAACTGAGCTATACTGTGCTTTAGGTGCCTGTAGTTATTCCATTTTTCCTAGGAATCTCTATTTGCATTCATGAATGTGTTTCTGGTTATAAACTGAGCTATGCCATTGCTTGATGGCAAATTTTGATCCTTAAACAATATAACAGATGCACTGTTATGGAACAGAGATTTTTCTTGTTGAAATGTTGCAGTGCAAGCTTGAAATTTCTCAGTGTTTGCATTTGAGGAAACCTTCCCCCTGCTCCCCAATTTTAATATTTCCAAGCGTTGCTTCTTTTCTCTCTCCTCTTTTAAACAAAATAAGCTTGGTTGTGAACAAACATTAAAATTGAAAATATTTTGAATTTCCAGCATGGTTCAGAATCCTGCTTGTTTAATAACACAAGATGCCCAGGGAAGCTGTGGCTGCCCCATCCCTGGAAGTGTCCAAGGCCAACTTGGACAGAACTTGGAGCCACCTGGGCTAGTGGAAGTTGTCCCTTCCCCTGCAGGAACTCAGATGAATTATAAGATCCCTCTAACCCAAGCCATTTTGGGATTTTATGATTTATCAGTCTGTGGCTTGTGCCAGTCGCTCCTTGTGTCCCCAGCCCTCAAAAGCCATTTCAGTCTCTGCTTGTACACACATTGAGAAATGTCTGAAGTGATGCTGAAGGTATAAAGCTGTCCTTGGGTGAGAGACTGACCTCAGTTATTGTTACAACTATTGTTTTTCTTTTTAAAGACTGAAATGGATGATTCAGAGTACATGTATGAGCTCTTCTCTGTTATTATACACAAAGGTGGCTGCTATGGAGGACACTATCATGTTTATATCAGAGATGTGGATGAATTAGGAAACTGGCAACTCCAAGTAAGTCCTAAAGTCTTCTCTTCCTTGCTTTAGAGGTTGTACTTTTCAGAAAAGTATTAAGACCTAGTGGATGAATCTAAACTAGTGCATCTAAACTTAATTAATATTTTAATGAGGCTTTGTGTATCTTGCCTCCTTGAGAAGGGCAGTTTATCAGAATGTTCATTCTGAAATTGTGCATGATCATGTCAGCACAGAATAATCCAGTCCTCTAATTGTGTGTGAAACCATAGTATTTGTGACTGTCTTTCTAACCCAGGAAGAAGAGGGTGGGCTGATTCAAGAGAAGGTTTTAAGAGACACTGAAAATGCCAAAGAAACAGAAAATCCACTGGCAGTCTTAAAAGGGATTTTATCAGAGGTATGGTATGTAAGGAATTCATTGCTTTGGTTTTGGAGCTAGGGAACCTGCAGAGGGTTGGTGTTTGTGAGAGTGGGCAGTCTTAAGTGTCCAGAGCTCTTCTGAATGAAGCATTTAAAACTTGGCTTTAATATTAACAGTGGCTCTTCCTACAGAAAAGAAGTTCTTTTGGGGTATTTCTAAAGCTGCTCACCAAAGCTGTTGCAAAAGGAATCAGAATATCCAGAGTTGGAAGGGAGTATTGGAAGGTGGAGCACTGATCCAGTCCCTGGCCCTGCACAGACACCCCAACAATCCCATGCTGTGCATCCCTAGGAGCAGTGTCCAAACACTCCTGGAGCTCTGGCAGCCTTGGGGCCGTGCCCATTCCCTGGGGAGCCCGGGCAGTGCCCAGCACCCTCTGGGGGAAGAAGCTTTCCTGATATCCAACCTAAACCCCATCTGATACAGCTCCAGATGATGCTACAGCAGCTTATTAAAAGCCAGGAATGATTAAAACACTACAAAATTGGCTTCTTTGTGTTGACCCCTTGACTTTTGTTACCTTAGTTTTTCATTTCTCTGCAGGACGAAGCTAAACAAATTGCCGTGGATCAATTAGGGCAGAAATTACTGGAGAAGAAAGGGGTGTCCTGGAATAAGAAATACAGAAAACAATATGGAGCATTACGAAAGGTAATCACAGGTTTGCTAGTTTTGGTTTTAGATAACTTTTATAATCATTTATATTCCTGTTGAATAGTCAGGAGGAGATAATTGAGAATATGGACCCTTGGATTAGCATGTGCAAGGAGAGGTTTGTAATGTGAATTAGCAGGCTTGGGAACATAAGATTCCCAAGGAACTGTCTGCCTGACACTTCTTGTGTTTTTTTCCCATCTCTATGGTTAGTCTATAAAATATTAACCTTACTGAACAGAAAGCAATGTTTGAAAATGCATCCCATTTTCTTGTTTAGAGCATGTCTATGAAATTAATACTCCAGTAAAACCTTGTTTTCCAGTTGGTTGCTGTATTTTATGATGTTTTAAGAAAAGTATTTCAGCATTTGTATTGTGGATAGGTGGAAAACTGATGTTTGCATGTTTTTTAAAGGAGGCTACCTGCAGTTTCCATGAGAAATATTTAAATGTAGGTGTGAAGTATAGATGTGAGGCTTTTACGGAGATAAACTGAGAAAATAGTTGAGGAAGCACCACAAAATGAGGGTTGAATTAATGAGGTTTGTGTTTCACTTCGAGGAGAATCAGGTGGAGCAGCTTAATGCAGGCTGCATTGAAAACTTGGCATCTTCTTCACCCTGTCCTTGCTTCCCTTTCAGTATTTGCAGAATCATCCTCAGATTTTCCAGCTGAGTCCTGATGGAAACAAGGTCGGCCTGAAGGAAACACACAAGCTCCTGCTCAAGCTGGATTCTCATGGACAGAATCTCCAGAGCCCTTCCCAGAATGATGTCCAGTGGAACTGTGAGAAAAACCCCTCAAGGGCAAGAGCTGCTTCTGCTGGGTGCCACTGGTTTGATCTGAATGATTCCAAAGTCCAGCCCATCAAGGAGAAGGATATTGAGAAGCAATTCCAGGGTAAAGAGAGTGCCTACATGCTGTTCTACAGAAAAGCTCAGCTGAAAAGGCCCCCTGAAGGTACACAAAGATCATCTGGAGATTCTGAGGGGGCTTCCTGCTTTGACACTTTCTCTGGAGGGCTTTTTTGTCATTTCCAAGCTTTATTTTTCCCAGTTTTCCTTATAGTGATCATTTGAAAAAAAGTTAAATGAATTTGCAAGGAGGTGGTGACCTGTTAATTGCCTGTAGCTGACTAATATTTTTTTTAGCATGCTCCACAAATAATGGCAGAGCATCAACTGAAACAAATACAAGTTGTTGTTAATAGCATTTATGTGTTAATTTCCCTTAAAGAAAGGTTGATTGGAAGGAGTAAAAGCATTTGCTTATTCTTTAGATAATTTTGCATTTGAGTTTTCAGTGATTATTGTACTGTAATGTCTCTTCTTGATCACTTTTCTTGTTTGCCAAACCAGATTTTAAGCCTGTATTTTTTTATTGCAGCACGTGGAAATCCAAGGTACCAAATTCCTGAGCACCTGCTGAATGAAATGAATGCTGCTAATACAGAGCTGCAAAAAAAGAGGTATACTGGTGTCACTGTACCCAACCAGCTCCTATCTGCAGGACTCCCAAGGGATTCAAAAGGAAAGAAATTCCTTGAGCAGAGTCGCAACTGAAGTGGTTCAATGTCATAGAGGTTAATTGAAGAATATAATTTCTATATCCATATTCTGCTGGTTCCCTGCCTTCCCTGTTAGCAGGCAGCCTACAGAATTTCAAGGGGAACATTATTTAGAGTTTCAAATGGTACCATTTTATGGTGAAAATCACTGCAGTTCTGGAGAGTGGAATGCATTATCTTAATTGTGTTCATGGAGGGAGCTCTCCACTGAGAGAAGGGGGAAGGTCTTGGTTTTTGGTGAATTTACAGATAAATTATATTCTCTGCCAGCAAAGCGAAGAGCTTGTGGTATTCAGGTTGGACAAAACTTTCCCTTGTGTTGAGGGACAGGAGTGCTGATACACCTGAGTCATAGTTAAAATACCAAAATACAGCTGATTTACTAAAGAAATATGGATATTGGCCTAGTACCGATATCCAACTGTGACAGACAAAAACTCTCTAACAGTTTAGAGTTAGAAAGTGAATGTTTATTGCGACGTCGGGCAGACTGCGGGATAGCTCCCAAATACACACTGCACCTTTCAGGTGATTACAGAGTCCTTTTATCCATACAAGTATTGAATACCCAAAATACAAATACTTATTCATAATTTTGGTACATCCCATTCCTCGCTTCGTATGCTAATCATTTCAAAAGCTATTAAGCATGTGTAGTTTGTTCCTTGAAATGGGTTGGTGGTCCCTTTCATGGGGAGGGGTCCCAAAATGAGGAAGTAAATGAAGTCTTCCTCATTCTGACCTTTCTACCTTTTCAATGCAAATATGACAAATGAGCTCTTGGTAGAACTCCCATTCCCTATCTCCAATTGGTTTCGGAGCAGAGGAGGCCCACAATTGTTTTATGTTCCTAAAGCTGTTTGTCAGTTTCTATATTCTTCATTATAAACCCAGCTAACCAATCATTGTGTTGACAAGCAATCAATTATTAGTTAATTACTAACTCTTAGCTTCTTCAAGGCCTACTCATTTATTTTAATTAACTCCAGTAAGGCTTATCTCTAACTAAAATCTTAGCTCCTCTAAAATCTCTAAATTCCTTAAAGTTTATGTTTCACAGCGACAACAGTGACAGTTTATGGGATACTTCACACAAGATGAAGTATCCCTGGAAGTGCCCTATCCCTGGAAGTGTCCAAGGCCAGGCTGGATGGGGCTTGGAGCAACCTGGGAGAGGGGAAGGAGCCATGCAGGCAGGGAGCTGGATGAGCTTTAAGCCCCTCCCCACTCAAACTGTCCTGGGATTCTGTTTCTGAGTGAATTCCACTCCTTTTTTTTTTTTTTTTTTTAATGTTTGCTGCTACAACAGGTATAAAGGAGGAGGGGATATGACAGGGAATTTAGCCCTGAGGGGATCAGTTCTAGGACAGCTACACAGAAACATCTGATTGGGGTTAAATTCACCAGTTTTTTATGTTGTTCTCCCAAAGAGCTGAATGTGACTCAGCAAACAATGGCATTGATTTACATCTCCACCTGAGCTGCTGCTATAAATTCCACAACGGGGCTTTGCATCCTGCACTTTCTTGGAAAGAGAGTGTGGTGGATTTGACTATTGACAGAAGGAAAACGCTGGGAGACCTTCGGCAGGCAGTGTTCCAGGTACCTGCTCTATCAAATAAACTTCATTTTTACTTGAGCCACTGCAACCTTTACAAATATATTCATGCTGCAATCTCTGCCAAGGAGAAATTTTTAACAGCAGATGGAGTTTAGGAGGCTAAAAACTTACTATGAGTTTACACAGGAGGAAAGAGTGGTGTTGGGCCTGTTCTAGAAGCCATGAAATTGCTGAATTCTAGCTATGAATACTTCAAAGTTCACATGAGCTAATTAATTATATTTGGGCAGCATGTGCATGACCATGGATTCACACTGCAGAACTCCAGGCTTATTCTTAGTATTTCATTTTGTGGCAGAGTTGTCTGTCTTTTCAAGGAGTCACCAATTAAGTGTCACCAAGAGAGCTTGGGATCCAGGCTGTGGCAGCTTTCAGCAGATTGTAATTATTGTGAGTGCTGTGAGTTTCTGCTACCATTATTTTATGTAATTTTTCTGGTTATTTTTCCCAACTAGATGTTGGAATCTTGGGAAGGAGACATGGTTCTCAGCATGGCCAAGCCTTTACCAGCAGGATTACACCTGTACCAGGTGCTTGATGGTAAGAGCACTGCATGCCAGGCTTCCATGCTACTGCTGTATTTTAATTCCTGCAGCCATCAAAGATTCCATCTGTAAACCATCCTGGAGATAGGTATTACTGAACACTCTTCCAGCTCAAACTCATGTTAAGTTATTTAAATTATTTATTTCACTCTTATTAGTGGAATGAATAATTTTGAGGCTTTGCTGTGAAACCTTTGTTGTGAAATGCAGATCTTAAGCAAGTTAAACGTATTTGCTGACAATAACAGATCAGTCTCTGTCTTGCCCTTGATTTGCTTATAGATGTTTGCTTTCATAGGATTGGTCTAATAGGTGGAGGAGAGGATAGAAGAGAGGAGCCAGGGTGACATCAAAGGAAAATGTAGGTTAGACTTCAGCTGAAGTAGGGATTTTGTAAAGGTATATGCTCACATTAAGAGTTCATTAATTTATTAAGGCTACATCAGTTTTTCAAATCGTCATTTTTGTCTCCAGCTTTGCTTTTCTAGGCAATTCTAAATGTCAGTCTTTAAAAACTTACTCAGTAACTTTTAAATTTTATGTTCTCTGTGGTCAGCTTCAGAAAATCAGTGTTGAACCAGAACATAACCCAATTCTCCATGATGTTGACTTCAAAACAGAGAAACACTCAGAGCTGCTTTAAATATTCTTCCCCATGTTTGTACGGTTCTTTAAGTGTAGTGACTTTTAAAAACTTGCTCACCCTGTTTGTGTATTTTGTGGGGAGCAAGAACTTGATGATTTGCTCCTATTTTTTAGGAGATGAGCTGACCCTGGATGGCATTGGGCTGGCTGATGGAGCAGACATCTTTGTCTGGAATGGGAAAGAGGTAAAGGAACCAAGCACTTCCTTCCTTGTCAGCTCTGAAGAGATAAGACCGCACAAGGTCTCCTGGAAATCTTGTGCTGCTTTTGTAGTTTTCCATCTTCTTTTTAATATTAAGGCTTCTGCTTAACCTGGAAGTGATTGTGAAGCACAGCATTTTATTCTGTCTCTCTAGTGGAATTAAATGATACTTTTAAATGATTTTTATTGTAAAAGTATCTATTTTATTTTAGCTTTCCCCAAAA
>VZTT01071171.1:15517-29306 GCA_013400855.1 Buphagus erythrorhynchus
AAAAAAAAAAAAAAAAAAGACCCCTAACAAAACCATCCAAAAAGATAGTAACAGAGTCAGTTTTGTCTTGGTTTTATTTTTTATATATTTTTTTTCTATTGCAGCTTTTGTGTCATTAAATTTTCTTCAGTAAGGAACTTAGGTTAAATTTAGGTTGGATATCAGAAAAATCAAACTTTTAAAATGTAAAGTCACAATGTTCAGTCACATTTGGGTAGTTCTTTAATGACCTGAGGGGCTAAATTCCTGTGTTCTAGATTTTGCCAAGTGTCCACTGGTTTCCCAGCTGCTGTTACTGTGGAATGGTTTGGGAAGAGACCTAAGGATCTCATTCCACCCCTGCCATGGACAGGGGCATCTTCCACTATCCCAGGTTGCTCCAAGCTCCATCCAGCCTGGCTTTGGACACTTCCAGGGATCCAGGGGCAGCCTCACCTTTTCTGGATAACATTTTGCTTTCTCTTCCCAACACCTGTGGTTACTCTGATTATTCATTCAGTAAGAATTTGGTCTGAGGTGGTTTGTTTGGGAGGGGAGAGTGTCCACTTCTTGTCTCAATATGCTTGCTGCCCAGTCTCTCCTGTATTTGCTGGATCACACAGAGCTTGCATTCCTTCCTCCTTTCTCTTAGGTTGGAGGCACAAAGGTGCTGACGGGCCCTGAGCATGAGCCCGTGGTGCTCAACGTGCTTCGCTTGGCGGAGCACAATGAGGGCGGCAAGGGGCAGCACTTCAGCGAGGCCCAGCTTGTCTTCTCCTGCAGCACCAGCCTGGGGCAGCTGCACTCAGCCTTGGCTCCAGCCGGAGGCATCATCCTCAAAAACGGCTCAGGAGCAGACACAGAAGCCAAGAACTGGGAAGTTTTCCATGAGGAGGACATGAAGGAAACAGTCCGAAGTGTTGGGCTCAGGGATGGGTGCTCTGTGCTGATCTTAGACAGCCATGACCAGAGGTAATGTTATTATGATTGTAATTAAACAAAGAAAGCAATTTTGGCAAAACCTTTTAGTTCAAACTATACAAACAGCATATATTCTTGTAACTATCACTTTGAGCTTACAAATACAAGTATTTTCATCTTAACTTTTGAAGACCAGTTATTTGTCAGCCATTAGATTTTTCTTGCCCTCAAAATGCAGCACCAGTCACAACCTTTGATTTACACTTGTAAAGGGGGGGAAAATCCTGGTGGGAGCAACTCATGCTCAGCCAATCCAAAGCTGCCAGGGGCAAATTTGTGGTCTCATGACACCCTCTGCTCCCTGAGGCCTCTGCTGTGTGAGATGCCATCACTGTGAACAACTTCGTTATCATGTCTTTATTTGGGAGCTGTGCTGGTGAGTGATACAGCCCTGCCAGTGTTTAGCTTTCGTGTCTCTGTCTGTCTTTGCACTGCTGATTCCCACAGCTTTGTCAACGTGGCAAGTGGGAATTTGACTGCCTTCACCTATGACATCAGCTGGCTCCAAGTGAGAAACTTCTGTGGGGTGGAAGAGGAGGAAAAACAAGTTAAAATCACTGCCACTATTGAAACAGTAAGGACTCTGCTTTACTGAACAGCTTGGCCACTGCACTTGGCCCAGCTCATTCGATTTAGCCTCAGGGATGAAGTTTTTCCCTGCTGAAATTAGTGTTGAGCTCAGTTACAATCCCTGGGATATTTGCAGGTAGCTTAAACCAGTGCAGTGTTTTTTTGTGTCAAACAGTTTTCTCTTTGGACCATCCTGTAAATGGAATTTTGAGATGATGTCAGTAACCAAAGCTAAAAGAGAGGGGAAGGATTGTCTTCCCACTGGCACTTGAATGAGCAGGGGTGTTGATGGCATTCCAGACTGGATGTGTTCCTATCCGTTTTAATGGCCCTGTCTTTTAGGTGATGTCAGATATCAAAATGAAAGCAATCCGGGAGCTTCAGCTGGAGGAGGAGCTGGGTAAGTGTTCAGCTGCTTTATCAATCTGCTAATGTTACAATTTACTGGCTTTTGAGTGGTTTAGTGGTAGAATTTTCCTTTCAGTGAAAGAATAAAAGCTGAGACTTGATGGAGTCTCGAGGAGTCTCTCTCCAGTTACATTTTTGAAGTCACAGAGGGAGGCCTCTAAGATGAACCTATTGCAATTAATCTTAAAGGTGTTACTTGTCTGAAATTCTGAGCCAAATTCCTATTTTATTCCTGTTTGAATTAGTTAATACTTCTCTCTTTCCTGCCTTTTTTGCTGCAGCAAACAAGAGCTGTCTTAGACCTGTTAGTGGCAATGGGAAACTTCTGTCTCCAGGTAAATTGATTTATTGCATCAGTGTTCTGTAAGAAATTCACTGGAGAGATTTTGAGCCTCTGTTTGTCCTTTCCTGGGAGAAGTACCCACACATAACTCCACTGATTCCCAGGCTTGACCGAACCAGTTGTGTGGGTTTTTTTTTTCCAGTTTTAAAGTTAATTAACAGTACCAATACAAAGACAGGGGTTAAACTGAAATGTTCAGCTTGGTTTTACTGCTTACATCCCTAATCCACCTGTGCTCCTGATGGACTCTGGGAGATCTCCATGCCTTTGTTCTCATCACAGGACACTCACAGATCTACTGTCAGGGCTGAGCAAGTTAAGCTCTCCAGAGGGCACTGAAGGGTTTTAGCTTGCTCTGAGGATGATAAAACTGATGTTTTTATTTGTCCTCCCTGAAGTGCCTGAGGATTACACAGTCAAGGAAGCAGAACTGAAGATGGGAAGCTTGCTCGGGCTGTGCCATGGAAAAGCTCCAACTTCCACTCAGGTACAGCAGTGTGGGATGGGAGGAGCCTGGTCCAGGGACATTCCTAAAGAGAATAAAGGAAAAGAAAGGGGGATATTACTCTTAGAATGTGAAAGTTGTAAATATCCCAGAATCGTTTGTGTTGGAAAGGACCTTAAAACTCATCCCTTTCCACCCCCTGCCATGGGCAGGGGCACCTTCCACTGTTCTAGGATGCTCCAATCCCCAATGTCCAACCTGGCCTTGATTTGTAGGGGAAGGAGTGGTTGTGCATTTCTGGAGACCAGGGGTGGTTAATGTGGATCTGCTGATTGCCATAACTCAACTATCTTTGCTTTTTGTGTTTTTTTAGTGCTGTTTGACATTCTAGCCACAGGAATTGTTCTTACACTTCAGTATTTATTCTGATAGTTTGTTTGGATTTTCAGCTCTTCCTCTACTTCATGGTTGGGAGTGACCAAAACTGCAGCCCTGAGATGGAGATAGTTGTGGAGGAGACTGCCTCTGTCAGAGAGGTAAGGTTGGCTGCTCCCACAGCTCTGCTCCTAAGGTCCTGAACAACATTCCTTGCACAGACCTGGAGGCAGAGGAGTTGGGAAGAGCCATGCACAGAGTGAAGGAAACCCTGCTGCTACCAGTCCAGTGTTGAATTTGCAGCTTTGATTTTTTTTTTTTTTTTTAAAGGTGCATTTGCAAACTCTGGGGTGGAATTTGTTCAAGTAAAGGAACAAACTGACAGCATAGATTCAATTTTCTACCAGTTTGGGAAAGCTGGCTCAGCTGATGTGGTGAATTTTTTTCCTGAAAACAATCTCCTCCATGAAGTATTTAATATATAGCCCAAATACATCTTGTGTATCTAATTATATTGTTTTAAGAATTGACCAGCAATCGGTCACTCTTTGTCAGAAAATTTTAACATAGATTTGCTGAAAATTTTTTTCCCAGCCTCAGCATTGACACAATTCTCATCCTGTGTTTCTTCTTTCAGTGTCTTGATTTAATGCTGGAGAAATCTGGATTATCAGGTTAGTTGTGTTTTATTTGCATATTTTTTAAAGGAATTTTTAATACTTTTAAGACAGCTCTTCCTACCCTAAAACTCGTAAGTTTTTTCAATGATCTGTGTGTCATTGTAATGTGAGGAGGGGAAAGAATTCTAAACATGAAGTCTTTATATTTTTTTTTTATTTTAAAGAGCTTGTCATAGATTCAAATGATAATTTGACACGTGGGAATTCCTCCTCTTTTCTCTGAAACCAGTGAAAATAATTACATAGGTGAGGAAGAGAGATCTGTGCAAATGAAAGATTATTTTCATACAGCAAAAGATCTGGGGAAGATGGAAGTAATAATTCATTTAGTCAGAGTTGTGTTTAAAAAGCAAATAAAAATAAAGAACAAAAGAAAAAGGACCCTTGACACTTGTTAAGAGTTTTGTAATATTTTCCTACACTGGCATTATTGACTTAACTAGTTTTCTGTGTGTATCTTTTTGGGTTTTGGTAGGTGACAACTGGCATTTGAGAAGGCTTGACTGGTGCTACGAAGCAGGGGAAGCCTTAAGCCAGGAAGTAAGAGGAGCCTGTTTGAATCCATCTGTTCTCTGCTCCCTGGGGAGAAAGGCAGTTGGGGCCAACAGGGACCCTGTGCTTTCTCTTCCTGCAGAATGCCACCCTGAAGGAGCTCAACGTTTGCAGAGGAGACACTTTGGTTATAACAGAAGGAAAGCTTCCAGAAAAGGTAAAATGTGAGAAACAAGGTTCACTCTTTAAAATTTTTAAAAGTTTAATAAGGGATAAAAGGGACTGTACACAGTGCTGGAGTGCCTGGCAAACTGCCAGAAGCACCCTGTTAGCTTAAAACAATTTTCTTATATACGTTTTCATGACATTGGTTAAATGCATATTCATGAGGATTATACATGTTCAAATATTCCTGTGGGTTTATATGTTCTGGGAATTCTTTTGCTTGGTTTTAACCTTTGACTTGTCTGCATGCTATCCTGTAGATTAAATTGATATATTTTATTTCTTCTCAAGGCTTCATTCTGTTGTTTTGACACTTCCTGATAACTGGAGAGTCAGTAGTAAATTTTTCTCTTGGTCTCCTGGTTCTTGTCACTGTTACCTTATAATTCAGATAAGATAATCCACAAATACGTTGAATCAACATAGCTATTTTGCACCATTATCTGAGTTAGTTGCACAAATAAAAGCTTTTAACATTACATAGTTTCTATTTTATTATGTTAAGGTTGAATATATAATATATATATTTATCACATTACTATTTATGTAAGCTATACAGTGTATAGAGAAGCTGACAGGTTACATTATATCAAAAAGCAGTTAAAAGGGATTGCAAGTTGTACTATATTAAAATCATTGTGATCAATAATAACTTGCAAAACCAATACATAAATGCCAAAGCAAATAACTGTATGGTCATTTATAACATAAAAGGAAGAGTGGGCAGTGTCTGGATACTTGGAATCCCAGAATGGTTTGGGTTGGGGGGGACCTTAAAGCCCATCTAGTGCCACCCTGCTGTGGCAGGGATGCCTTCCACTGTCCCAGGTTGTTCCAAGCCCTGTCCAACCTAGCCCTGAACAGGCTGTGCCTTGCAAAATTGTAGCAGCATTATTTCTGCACCACCACCGTGTTCCCCACTAAATCACATCCCCATCTGCCACATCCACACATTCTTTGGACACTTCCAGGACCCGTGGCTCCACCACTTCCCTGGGCAGCCTGTTCCAAAAGCTTAGTTTTAAACAAATCTTTTCTCTCTTCCTATGCTAAAAGTGAAATTTCTTTCTCTGCACACAGCACTTGACCACCTGCTATTTTCTGTTCCAGGGTTTCCTGAAAATCCCAATCTGGTGGCTGAAGCCTTCAAGCCGTAAGAAACATGGAGAGCATGCACAAGACCAGGTGAATGGGATCACCTGGAAGATGGAGGCTTTGCAGGTGTCTGCTGCAGCAGGTGAGCTTGGCCAGGCTTTGAAAGGAATCATCTGTGGTTGTTCTTTGAGTGAAAGTCAAATTTTAATCCAAACCCTTAAAACCCTTCTGAAACCTAGGAGGGGCTGCATGAGTTGCATCAAGGTTATGGTGAAAGGACCACTCAGGAGACTGATGCAGTTTTAGACATAAATGCTGGATAATCCTATTGTAGGGATGTTCCTCAGCTGGATTTGCTCAAAACCCCATTAAATTTTGTAGCAGGGGCTCTTTATTTGTCAGTGTCTGTACTGAAGACAGTGGCAGCATTGTGAGGCATCTCTTTCATGAGCACAGCTATGATTGGCTTCACGTGCTAGACTCCTGAAGGCACATTTAATTCCCTTCAGGCCGTGTGGCTTTTTGGAAGCTGTAAAGGGAGGGATTGGTAAAGCTTGCATAGTATCAAAGACCTTAAATGCAGTGTTTTAACTATGTTTGTTCTCCTAAAGGTAAAAGCTAAATAAAAAGCCAGGGCAGCAAAATCAAGTCAAGGTTGAAAAGGGAGAAGAAAATGAAGTGGAAATAAGAGAATTGGAAAATGGAGGACTAATTGATTTTTCATTTTGTATTAAAAGTAATATTCCTCTGGTGCTGAGTTGTGCTGCAGGGCAGGACCCCTCTCCTTGTAGAAGTTTTCTTTGCATTTTTCTCCTTCTGCCTCAAACCTTCTGAGTTTCACTTTCTCCCCTGTTGATTTCAGTAGTGGAGCTAAGAGCAATTTAGCTTAGCTTGCAGTAGGTTTAACCAATAACTAACACTATTTATCAATGGGAATAGCTGCTCCTAGTTCTGAGATTTGCAGTATAGGATCTGTGTAGGAACTGTTGGGAAATTACCCAGATGTATTTTGTGTGCTGGATATGGCCATTGCAGGGGGTTGGAATGAGGTGACCTTTAAGGTCCCTTCCAACTCAAACCAGTCTGGGATTCCTGGATACTCTAAGTGGACTCCAGACTCTTTCTCTAAGGGAAATGTGACTGTTATCTCTGAGGACTGTACAAATCATGTTGACTCTTCTGTTATTTGTTTCTTCCTCCTCCCTCTCCCCCCCTTCAAAGCTCCACCAGAACCCATCCACCCAGGCCTGGATCTCTGTTATGCTGGCAGGATAGAGATAGCAGGAGAGGCCTGTCTGGAAGACCTTAAGATGCAGGTTAGATGTTCTCCTGTGTTGGACTGTGCAGCAGCGCTGTGATGACCTGAGCTCTATTAGCAGCTCTCTTTTATTTCCTTTTCCCCTGTCTCCAGTCTGTTGTGCTATGGCATTTATGCCATGGTCACTGGTAAGTACTAAGAGGCAGCTGGAGCACGTAGCTCAGACACTTCCTTAGTGTCCCTGCTGTCCCCATCCTCCCTGTCACGTGTCCTGGCCTGCAGGAGCCTCGTTGCACTTCAGCTGAAGCTCTGCCTTGCAGCTTTTGCCTTTATTTCAGTATAAAATCTCTCCATGGGAAGCACACACATAACAAGCACCTCCTAAAAAGCCACTTTGCCATTTCCACATTGTTCTGTATTGGTTTTCTGCATTATTTCTTAAAATTTCTGTATGTGGAATCTGATGAATAAAGAATTGCTTTGGGGTGCACAGGTTTGTCAGCCAGGAAGGTCTGGCTTATTTTGTTTGGCCATAAACTAAAATACCTTTGTATGGTTTTAATACGTTAAAAACCAAACCAAGCAAAACACCCCAAAAGGAAAAAACTAAACCCAAAACCCACCCCAAACCCACAAAAGTCTATAACCCAGTCCTACCAAAAGGCTCTGTGTGGTTTAAGCAGTTGATTGTTCTACTTGAACTGCATGAGGAAGGATCTCTCACCTGATTCTGCTCCATGCCAACACTTATTTTTTTGGGTATGACTTCAATTTTGGGCTCTGCCAGGCTACTGCTATGGAGAGCTGTTTGCAGCTTGAACAAGGGGAGAGCTGGTTGAGCATCAGAAGTGTTAGGTCCTTAGGAAGGGCTTAGAGGAGCTCAGCACTTGGTCAGAGACTGGGGCAAGGATTGCAACAGCCTCATTCTCTCCCAGTTGTTCAAATTTTGGTTAAAAAAAGAAATTGGGTACTTCGAAATGGAAGTTGAGTTGAGAATTGTTGAGAGGGAGAGAAATCCAGCTTCCCCTTGAGGTTGAAAAGTGAGTGTTTTGCTGATAGCCTCAAGCAACAGCTGGTGTGGAATAAATCTCAACACCTTGCCTTCTTTTTTGAGAGTAAATCCAGTGCTTTTCTGTTTTGCCCAGCTGCCTGCTAAAATGATTGACCAGGTATTTCTGTTTTTCAGGCTCTGACCTTACCCTGCTGCCAGGAGCAGGTTGTGACCCTGCCCTCGTTCCTCAGAGCTTGGACAGTGGATAGCAAACGCCCCGGGAAGCTCCTCCGGGACAACAAGCGGAGACTCAGGTGGCTTTCCTGGGGAATGTGCAACAGGCTGAATGTGGGATGGATTGTGGGGAGATTCATCAGCTCTGTCTGGGTTGGGAAGGATCTTAGAGATGAGCAGTCCCACCCCTCCCATGGGCAGGGACACTCTCCACTGTCCCAGGCTGCTCCAAGCCCCAATGTCCAACCTGGCCTTGGACGCTTCCAGGGATCCAGGGGCAGCCACAGCTGCTCTGGGCACCCTGTGCCAGGGCCTACCCACCCTGCCAGGGAACAATTCCTTCCCAATATCCCATCCATCCCTGCCTCTGGCAGTAGGAAGCCATTCTCTGTGTCCTGTCCCTCCATCCCTTGTCTTGAGCTTTCCTCAAGGCCCTTCAGGCACTGGAAGGGGCTCTGAGCTCTCCCTGGAGCCTTCTCCCCAGCTCTCCAAGCCCAGCTCCAGAGCCACGTAGACAATCTCTGTTCTGTTTTCAGTGACTACAGGCTGGGTGCCAGAGTGGAAATCTGCATAGAGCCCTTGCAAGAAGAAGAGAATTTGGGGTAAGAGCTCAAGATCATTATTTCTCTTGTTTGTTACAGCTTTGCATTTGAGGGAAGCCTTCATTGAGTAGCTTTTGACTTCAGGGCTCTCAGGATGTGGGAAAACCTTGGAAGTTGTTCATTGTTTTCCACAAACAAAATGAGGGAGGGCAGGAGGGGGAGAAAGCTTGGAATTCTGAAAGCATGGCTCACAAGAGTTTCCATTCTCTCATCCTGCTGCCAGTCCCCAGGAGCTGCTGCTGCGAGTCCAGATGGGAATACCAGGAAAGAGGGACTACTCGCACTCCCAGGATTTGGTGTGGGATATCTCCAAGGAATGCACAGCCTGGGCTCTGAGGCAAAGAGTGGCTTCTCACTATTGTCTCCCTGTAGATAAAATTGAAATAGCCAAATACTTCCCTGAGAGATTTGAGTGGCTGCCAGTATCTAGCTGGGTAAGATCTGGATTGACAGAATCCAACAGTTGTTACAGAGCAGCGTGTGTTGGTTTGGGCTGCAGGTCCTTAGGGATTGAATTTAAGGAGACTTCCAATGTCTTCTGCTTTGATTTTGTTCAGACACAGCAAATCTCCAAAAGGAAAAGGAGGAAAAAGCAGGAGAGTTTGCAGTCAGCACCTTATCACCTGAAAGATGGAGACATCATTGGGGTGAAGGTAAATTTCTCTGGGTTTAATTGTTGCACGAGAATCAGGTTCAGGCAATGTCCCCTTTGCAGTATCTTCATTTCTTCCTGGTTTTCTCCCATCCTGCTGCATTTCTGAGAGTGCTGGGATGTGGGTTTGGACACTGCATTGTGTTGATAGGAAATTTCTTGCTGCTGCTGCTTTTCCTTTTTCTCCTAGTTGTTTTTTCTTGCCCTCATTTTTGGACTTGTTTTTTTTTTTTTTTTTAAATTCTGAGTAAAATCCAAGGAAGTGCCCTTTAAAAATTCCATTATAGATACAATCCTGTTATATATTATGGATTACTGAACTAGGACAGTTCTGTTCTAAGGTGTGAAAAGGAATTACCCAGCATTGAGCTCTGAGCTAGCAATCAGGCTTAGTTAGAAGGAAAGAAGATTCTGGATGGGTTTTAGAGCAGTAGGAGGAAAATGTGATACCCCGTCCTGCTGTTTTAGCCTACTGGAAAGGAATCCATCCCTGGAAGTGTTCCAGGCCAGGTTGGATGGGGCTTGGAGCACCCAGGGACAGTGGAAGGTGTCCCTGCCCATGGCAGGGGTGGCACTGGATCATCTTTAATATCCCTTCCAACTCAAACCATTGCAATTCTAATTAACCTGAAATGAATCAGTGCAAAAGTAGTCAAAAGAAACCATCTGAAAATTTATTGTGTCAGTCGAGGAACAGCTGGGAAATAGTTTGACCTTCTGACTTTGATCTCTCCAATCCTTTTTCATAACAGAACCTTCTCCTTGATGACACCAAGGACTTCAGCACCATCAGGGACGACATTGGGAAAGAGAAGCAAAGGCAGCTGGCTCTGGAAAAGAGGAAAAGGTAGTGAGCATTTAGTTCCATTTTTCTTTAGGAATATGCAAAGTGTTTGCTGCTTTTCAGAGAAGCTGTGGCTGCCCATCCTTGGAAGTGTCCGAGGCTAGGTTGGATGGGGTTTGGAGCAACTGAGATAGTGGAAGGTGTCCCTGCCCCTGGCAGGGGGCAGTACTGGGTGGCTGCCCTTGAAATCCAAATCATTCCATGATTCAGCCTAATTGGATAATTTTTGAGGCCAGTGGTAGCTGGGTGCTGTCAGAGCACGCAATTCCAGTAATCCTGCAGGGAGTACTTGGATAATTCAAACTCCTGGCTCTTGATGTTCTTGCACTGAGCCTCATGGTTTTTCCTCCTGGAACACACCGTGGAGATGAAAATGAACCCTTGACTGGCCTGGCCTTGCACAGGCTGTTTTCACAGCTCACTAGAACTCGGAGTTCAGGCCAGGCTCACCCTTCTAAGGCCCAGCACTAAACATTAACCACATCATTTCTGTTTTCCAGCCGCCAGGAGCGTGTCCAGGATCCCTTTTTCCCCGAGGAGAAGCTCCCCACGAAGCCCCGCAAACCAGAAGTGGCTCTTTCCATCAACGTGGGGGTTTTCAGATAGCACCAGGAGCTGCTCTGCCCACACTACCCTGTACTAACCTGGCCTGCAGGGCCTCAGCTCCAGAAGCAGGAGGGGCTTTCCCAAAGTGTCCTCAAGGATCCCTGAGGCACAAGCTGGCTGTAGGATTCAGGATAACTCTGATTTTCTTCTGCTCTCTCTTGGGGAAGTGCTTTAAGGTCTCTTTCTCAGTGTGGTACTTATTCTCAGGCTGAGTAAATGCACTTTATGGAGGAGGAAAAGGATTAATATACTGTATAACCCCTCAGTGACTCTTTTGTAACCACCCAAAATGCTTTGTTGGGTCAGATCTGACCTCTTGCACCATCACTACTGAGATCTAATGCAGTCATAATCATCTCTTTTTAGAAAGTTTTTCCCATCTCTGATCACTGAAGTTGCTACTGATACCAGAATTTGCTTTTCTCTCTTTACCTCTAAACTGAAGTCTGTAGGAGCTGGAGTCAGCCCTAAGAATGAGGGAAATATGGAAATCTCTGAACAAAGTGTAGGAAATTGGCTCAAAAAGAGCAAGTCCAGGACCTGTCAAGATGTAAAACCTGGAGACCTTTTGTGATATGGAACAACAGGGACATAATCTTAGATTTTGAAGTTTCTGGGACTCGTTTTGTTGTCCATAAACTTCATTTTGCAGTTTCTAGGGCCTTTTTGTTGTCCCTAATCTTCATTAACAGACAAAACGGTTGGAAAAAATGGACAGATCCAATGTTTGATCTTCAGTGGGTTTTACTGTACTCAGGAAAGAGTCTTGTATTTATTTTCAGTGCTCCTCTTCAGAGGAATTTCCCTCATTTCTCATCTTTCATTTCTCAGCTGTTCTGATATTCTGTTACATTGGAGAACCTGTTTCTCTTGGTGTCCTGAGCTGACTTTGAGCAGCTCACTGAGCTGGGCTCCAGGTCAAAGGCTCTAAGTATTAACTCCAAAGTGAGCCTGATTATCCTTAATTAAATTGGTCATAATGACAGGACAAAACACAAGTTTGCTTTTGGGGACTGCAGTAAATATTTGACCTATTTGCTGTATGTGGATTTTGTAGTGGGAGCTGCTAGGTGAGCAGATTTCCTCAAATTTTGGCTATCATGAGATTTTTCATGTACCTTTTACAGGTTAACACTATTCTGGTATTTCAGACAGCATAAGGATAAAAACTGACACTCTGCTATTAGTAAAAAAAAGAAGTGAAAAGCACCATGAAACACACAATTATTATTTATTTCTCTGCATATCTTTGGAATTCAGCAGGTGCTCCTGAGCTTTTTGGGGCTGATGCTCTGCACAAGGGGCTGTTTAATTGTCCTCACTCAATTGAATCCTGAAATCCCAGTTTCATGGATACATTCTGCCCCAGGGGAGGGCAGCAGATGTTTTCCCATCATCTTCTTTCAGGTGTTCCTGGGAGCCTGGGTTTACAGCAGGGATCAGAGGTGCTGATTCCAAATGTTTGTGTTCCCACATGGTTCCAGCCCACTGGGTTTATTTGCTGTCACTTTAGTTCCTCTGGTTCCTGCTGGAGAGCTGGACTGAGCTCAGCCTTCCCCTCTTGAATAATGGGTCTTTCCCTGAGACCACCAAGTTTGGAGAAATTGAAATGCAAATTCCAAGTGGGAATTTTGTGCCTTTGTTCAAGTGTAATGTAGCAGCGCCTGCACTGAACCAATCTTGGATTATTTCTAATGTTGGCTCAAAATGCTTTTTTTTTTTCCTTAAAACTCTTGTGGGCCATTCCACAATGAGAGAGTTCATGGAAAATGGGGCTGGGGAGAGGAAACACCTTTTGGAAATTGAGTCTTTGTGACTCCTTGGGTTTTGATGGTTATTTGCAAAGCCTGGAAGAGCTTTCATCTTTATTTTTCAAGTGTTCTTGACAAAATAAAATGTCATTTTTATCTGCCTAGTTGGGTTGTCTGTGGATGTCTCACTGGTTGGGAATGGCACAAACTGGTTTCTTACATGCTTTAATTTTCCAGCGTTCCTGAACTGACATTCCCATCTCTGGGGGAGGTTTCCCCATTCCTGGTGGCTGTAGTCTTTTCCTGAGGCTCTTAGCTTGGTCTTGGCTCAGGGTTCTGAGTACAGGAGCAGCTTTGCTTTGTCCCATGTTTCCAGTCACTGAGGAAGGCAGGGAAGGTTCCTCCATCAGGACACAAAGCCACTCTGGAGCCCTAGACTTATAAAAAGCCTTGGAATTTTTTTTTATCCCAATTTTAATTAGTTATTTGGACTGGTTATTTTGAGTAACAGGTTTTGACTGAAATTAGCAATTAGCTTCTAGAGACTATTAAGCCACTTTCTGGGAAATTAAATATTTTTAGGGGTTTTTTTTGGTTTGGTTTTTTTTTTTTTTTTCTTTGTGGTCATTTGGCTCCTCCTAGTTTGCTCAGACCCTTCTGGGATTCTGGTCCTGGAGACTCCAGATTTCCAGGTACAGTGAAATTTCCCAGAGCTGAGCTGAAAGATTCCTCTACTTTTCTCAGCATCCTTCCTGATGAGTGTGGTGCAGAGTTCATTGCACTTCCAAGAGGTTTAGCAGGGTTCAGTGGGATATTGGGAAGAAATCCTTCCCCATGAGGGTGGTGAGGACCTAGCCCTGGCTTTTGGTTCTTCAGTTCAATGGAACTGTGCTTCCACAGGGAGCCTCTGCAGGAAAATGAGCAAATGAGGCCAAATTTAAACTTCCCCCCTCAAGATTCCTCCTCAGGCATCTCAGATGCTTTGCAGAGAGTCATGGAAAAACCCAGATGAACCACACAAACTCAAAATAAGTATGCCTCTTCCCCAGAGCATCTTCTTCCCAGTCTTCTTGCTCGCTTTGAGACTTCCTCTGATGCCCTTGCATGTGGAAGCTGTCAACACCTGTTCTTCCCAGGATCACCAGATCCTGGAGCCTGTCTGAGAACCTCAGCAGCAGTGGGCTGGGGCGGGGAAGGTAAAATTCACTTCTCTCGAGCCCCTGCTGGCAGGAGCCCAGGTGAAATTACTTGCTTGGCA
>VZTT01071171.1:30989-53134 GCA_013400855.1 Buphagus erythrorhynchus
CGCGGCACGCCGGGAGCGCCGGGCCGGGGCCGGGCGGGCCCCGCCGCGATCCCGGTTCGAGCCCGGCCCCGTCCCGGTCCCGGTCCCGGTCACCGCGATGAACGAGGCGGTGTCGCGGCAAACGCGGGAGACCCTGGGGCAGGTGATCCGCAAGCCGCCGCTCACCGACGCGCTGCTGAGCAAGCCGCCCTTCCGCTACCTGCACGACCTCATCTCCGAGGTGGGTGTGAGACACCCGGGGGACCCTCGGGCCTGCCCCGTTCACCTCCCGGGGCTGCCCCGTTCACCTCCCGGGGTGCCCCGTTCTCCTCCTCGGGGCTGCCCCGTTCCCCTCCCCGGGGCTGCCCCGTTCACCTCCCCGGGGCTGCCCCGTTCACCTCCCGGGGTGCCCCGTTCACCTCCCGGGGGTGCTCCGAGCGTTGGGTAAATCGCGGGGTTTTTGGGGCGCTCGGTGGGTTTGGGATGTGAAAGGCACGTGCAGGGGTAAGGAAAGGGGGTCACGCTGGCAGAGGGAGGGGCAGGTGGGATTTTGGGGAGGAATTATTCCCTGTGAGGGTGGGGACGCCCAGAGAAGCTGTGGCTGCCCCTGGATCCCTGGGAGTGTCCAAGGCCAGGTTGGACACTGGGGCTTGGAGCAGCCTGGGACGGTGAGACATCACAGAATCACTGAGGTTGGAAAAGCCCCCCGAGGTCACCGAGCCCAGCCTGTGCCCGATGCCCACCTTGTCCTCAGCCCAGAGCAGTGAGTGCCACGTCCAGGCGTTCCTTGGACACCTCCAGGGATGGAGGCTGCACTCCAATGCCTGGCCACTCTTTCCATGGAGAGTATATTTCTTGCAGCTGCACAAGATTTATTGAGCAGAGGCTTTAGGTGTTCTTGACTTGCCCCATTTCTTCTGTTTTTTAGGTGATCAGAGTGACAGGTTTTCTGAAAGGACTTTACACGGATTTCGAGTTGAAGTCAGATAACGTCAAGGTGGGCATGGGACTTCCTTATTTATTTAACTCTCACCATTCTTTGCAACTTGCCACAAGGTTCTTTTGGTCTTTTCTGTGTTCAGCATCAAGGACCTGTTGTTATTTTTGTGAAGAAGCTGTGAAAGTTCCTGCCTGTGGGGTATACTATGCGTTCCATGGGGTGAACTCCTATAGATTGGTGCTCAGATAGGCTTTAAAGAGTCTTGTGGTCTCCCAAGAGAATCTATGGCCCTACACTTACTGTTCTCTATATTTTTGTGTATGTACAAATACACACATATATATATGTGTATGTAATGGTATATACATTAAATATCCTTGCTTAATATCCCAGGACTCACCTGCCTAGGGTATGCATTCCCCCGTAGCTTTATTGCTGTATAAAACTGTCTGATTATTGAAAGAGGAGGTTAATATTATTACTGAAAACTCCTTTTCTTAAGTCCAAGGGTGACTTTACTCTCTGTTTGCTGCTTTCCCCTGATTTTTGGCTGAGCTGATGCTGAGTTCTCCAGCTCCCAGCCTGATTTGGGAGCTTTGGTTGCTGATTCCTGGCAAATAAAGCAGTGTTTGTGTGTTCCAATTAGGCAGCTGATCCCATGGTGTTTGTTTAACATAGCAACTGAAGTGTGAGCTCTGGGAGCCTGACTTCTCATCCCTCCACATTTTAGTCACTGATTAATGCATGTGTTTATTTCTGTGACTGCTCCTACCGCTGTCAGGATAACTAAAATTAAGTAATTTATAACTTCATGGTTGGTTTTTTTGATAGTGTCCCTGTTGACCCAAAAAGCAGATTTCCCAGCAGCTCCTGAGCAGGTCTTTGTTGCATTTATGTGCTGCCATCTCTCTGAGAATTTCTTTCACAATCCATGAGTCCATGGGGTTTTCCAGAGCTCAGGCAGAGGAGATCAAAATCCTGGAGTGTGGGGGAAAATGTCTCAACTTTGAGTTCCTCTTCCTGAAACACGTGGGAGGAAGACTTGGCTGCTTCCTTACTGTGATCTCTCTTGGAGTTGTAAAAGATCAGGAGAATAATTTTTATCTGCGTAATCAATAGGAGAGAGCTGTAAGGAGGACTGAAATAATGAAGATTCCTTAATTGTGAGGGCTTCTGTGAAACTTCACTTGGCTTTACTTTGTTTATTTGGTCTTTTATTCTTTTACTTCTGATTTTACATAATCACTGGAAGACATCTCTGTTGGAGGGCAATTGGGGCAGGTTGTTTGTAAAGTATAATTATAAAACTAAAAGAAACCTGGTAATTGTGGAGATAAAAGTTTCTCTTAATTGCTCTTTTACCAGGATAAGGATTCCAAAATCAACTTCCTTCAGAAGGCCATCGACGCTGTTGTGATGGTGACAGGAGAGCCACTGTCAGTGAAACCTGCACGAGTTGTGGCTGGACACGAGCCCGAGAAAACCAATGAGTTCCTTCAGGCAATTGGGAAGTGTTGCTTAAATAAGGTGGGACAGAATTATACAGATTTTATGTACGTGGGGAACAGGGGCTGCAGGGGAGGGAACAGCCTCAGGCTGGGCCAGGGGAGGCTCAGGTTGGACATCAGGAGGAATTTCTCCATAGAAAGGTGGCCAGGCCCTGGAAGGAGCTGCCCAGGGAAGTTTGGAGTCCTTACCCCTGGAGGTTCCAAGGAACACCTGGATGTGGCACTCATTGCTCTGGGCTGGGGACAAGGCTGGGATCAGTCACAGGTTGGACTCGATGACCTTGGAGATCTTGTCCAACCCAAATGATTCTGTGCCTTAATTACCCCTCTTCTGTCATTAATTGCACAGTAGAAACATTTTGTCACCCCTTCATAACAGCAGATAGAGAGTTAATGATCTTTAGCAAGAGTTTGAGCCAGCTTCTGACACAAATGCACTGTGAATATTAAGGATTTTAATGTTCACTGCTGTTCACTTTATTTGTTTGTCTTTTAATAACGTTTATTAGATTAGAAGCACAAAATGAAACTTCAGAACCTTTAAAATTTTGGGGTACAAACACACTAATTATACAACCCATTGCTCACCTTTGACTTCATCTCCTTTCTGTCAAATCTCTTAATTGTGGAATGAAAGTAATTTTTCCACTGTGCCTTTTTGGATAATGGAAATACAATAATCGAAAAATTTGATAACTGGTTGAAAACAACTGCAGGGGCTGTTCTTACACAGAGTTACTGCATTCTTTCGTGGAATTATTATGTTTTTATCCTGAATTGTGACATTCTTAAAATAATAATTACTACATTAATTATTTAATGAAAAAATTTACTCATTTCAGTGGTGTTTTTCTGTTCCTTGCAGCTGTCCAGTGATGCTGCTGTAAAAAGGGTCTTGGCTGGGGAAAAAGCTGATGCTAAAGGGAAACCTCCACCCTCTAAACCTCGAGATAAAGAAAGCAGAGAGCCCAAAGCAGAAGAACAAAAAAGCCATAAGAATAAAGAGGTAGCACTTGCATTTTTGGGGGGATATAGGAGTACCATGTTTGGGGTTTTTTTTAGCATTTTTGTGTTTGTAGAGTCACTGTATGATTGAGTTGCCATGTGTTGGAATTAATTTTTAGTGTTTGCTTTCTTTTTAGAGCAGGAGAGACACTGAAATTAAAGACAGAAGCCCCAGCAGAGACAGAAAACCCAAAGGAGATTTGAAAGAGAGCAGAGTAAGAGAAAAGGAGAGGGATAAACAGAAGAATAATGAAGAGAGGCACAAAGAACCTGAAAGAGACACCTCGAAGGAAGGAGAAAAACAAGAGAGGGAAAGAAGCAAAAGCAGAATGACCAAGCAAGGAAGAGAAACAGAAAAAAACAAAGAAAAAGGAGACCCAGACCGAAGAGATGACCTTGGGCATGATAAAGGACAGGAAAGAGAGAAAAGACGTGAAGGAGGAAGAGAAAAGGACAGGCTGAAAGGAAGAGACAAAAATAGGGACAGAGAAGGAGAGAAAGACAGAGAGAGAGGAAGAGATCGGGACAGAGAAAAAGATGGGGAGCATTTCAGGGAACACGGAAAGGAGAAAGCAGAGAAAAAGGTAACTGAAATGTTATTTTGGGGAAGAACTTTTCCCACCCTGTGGTTGGGACTGTGTTCCGGTGGCCTTCTGTGTTTGTATTCCTGCTCATTCAGCAGGAAGGGACCTTGTTCCAAACCCTTGCCATGGGCAGGGACACCTTCCACTGTCCCAGGCTGCTCCAAGCCCCAGTGTCCAACCTGGCCTTGGACACTTCCAGGGATCCAGGGGCAGCCACAGCTTCTCTGGGCACCCTGTGCCAGGGCCTGCCCACCCTCCCAGGGCGCAATTCCTTCCCAATATCCCATCCATCCCTGCCCCCTGGCAATGGAAAACCATTCCCTGTGTCCTGTCCCTCTAGGCCCTTTTCCAAGTCCCTCTCCATCTTTCTTATTGGCTCCATTCAGGTGCTGGAGGGCCTTCTTGGAATTGGAACTGAATGGTCTTGAAGGTCCCTTTCAACCTAAACCAGTCTGAGATTCCTGGATATTCTAAGGATTTTAAGTCCTAAACTGCCTTGAGAGCCACCTCTTCATTGCCTTTCATTTTGTTATTCTTCTGTTTCTTCCTCCTCTGAATGTTTTCTATTCTGCCATTCTATTCCGTTGCTAGAAATTCAGGATTGATGGGCACCAAAATGCTTTTCTTGAGTCTAAACCAGTTCATTTATTTCCAGCCCTCAGATTCTGAAGAATCCATGCTTAGAAAACCACAGAGGCCAACTAAAGACAGCAAGGGCCAGCCAGACACCGAGGTTAGTAGTGGAGGAGGTAGGAATATTCAAAGTGTTGCATTTTCATTTGGGAATCTGCTTGAAAGCAATGTAGGGTTGAAAGGTAGGTAAAGGGCAAGTTTTAGGGCTGGGCAAGACATGAAATAGATGCTTCCCTGAGTTTTTTGGTTGTTTATTTATTAAAAATTTCTCTGAGCTTGGACCAAAAAAAAAAGTCTACTCAATTTATTTCATTTTGCAGATTTTATTTCTGTGTATTCATGTTTTGGACACTTCTTAGGATCACAGACTGGTTTGGATTGGGAGGGACCTTAGAGCTCATCTTTTCCAACCCCCTGCCATGAGTTTTCTTTATTCCTCAGAATCTTTCCTGGAAAACTGATAGGGTTTTTGTGTTTATTTTTTAATTTTAGCAGAAGTTACTGTTTTGGAAAGAAAATGAGTCCAGTGTTGTTTGAGGGTCCATGTTTTGCATCTGGAAAAGCTGCTCAGTGCCTCTGCACAGAAGCTGCTGCTTGTGACACCACTGTGCCTCCATCTGCTGCTTCCTGATGACCTGAGGCAGTCTGGGGAATTATGGAGCCACGTGGCCAGGTGTTTAAAGAGGGAGACTTCAGTAAATGAACCTAAAGCAGCACAGGCTGAGGAAAAACCAGGCAGGATCCCAAGTCTAGCAGGAGTCTCTGGGCCCACTGACATTGTGTCTTCCCCATGAGATGACAAATTTATGGCTCTTCCTTCACTCCAATCTTACCAAACTCTTTTAAGTTATTGGCACTGAGAGGGAGAGCTTATAAAAGAGGTGTATTTTGTTTTTAGCCTCCAGCAAATATTCATGGCCAAGTCAAACTTCCTGCAAATTGGGTCTCTAATGGAAATTCTGAGCCTAATCCCAAGCTCTTGTCGTGCTCTTGGGCACCACAATAATGCAGCAAAGCAATAAAGTTTCATTTCCCCTCCTAAGTGCTTTTGGGAGGGATTCCAAGGCTTTGGAATTGTTACCTGAAATCCAAATGACATTCCTGCCTCTGCCTGCTTGCATAACAGTGGAGGCTGCTTGTTTCTGAGGTGATGAAAAAGCAAACTTTTAGAGCAAAGCATGGCAAATGTCATCATTTTAAAGCTGTGGAAGGGAGAAATGACGTGACAACGTGCCCACTGAATTTTGGGAGCTGAGGTAGCTGCACAAAGTGATTTAGAGGCAATTCCAGCAGGAAATCACTGGAAATTGCATCCCCTGGATTGGGCTTGATCTTCTGGTTCTTCCACAAGTTTCCCAGCCTTTATTTCCAGGGATTTACTCCGATTTAACCACTGTGGCTCCACTTGAGTCACGTGGCAGGGAAACAAGTGCATTCAAAAGAAGGCAAACAACTTTCTGTGCACATGAAGGATATTAAATTGTGTTTTGTGGTCTCTGCTGCAGAATTAATACATCTTCAGCATCTCTCTTTAGCTTTTTATATGTATTCTTTCTATAGATAGTTACAGCATATATATATTCACTATAATAGAAGTGAAGCAGTTTGAGGCAGTACTTAACAAGTCAGCCACTGTTTTTTCCCCTCAGGATTAACTTCTTTAACTTTTTACTGCATTTACTTCAGAGAACAGATCAATTTAGATTTTTGGATATTTTTTAAATATTCTACATGGACAGCAAAGCTGTCACTTAAAATTTAGTCCCTGGCTTTGCTTAATAAGATTTTCACTATTCATGCAAATCTCAGTTTTTCTTGCTGCTAATTATCCACACCAGCTTTCAAATCCACTTAAGGCTGACTTTTTTTTTGTAATTTAAATGTATTTTTCTGTTGCTAAAGAAACTCTTTGTGTTACCCAGTGTGCAGTAGTCATCACATGGGTATCCGTAATTTTCTGGAGCTAGAAGAAAGCAGGGATAAGTAGGAATTAAGAGACATTTGGCTGCCACATGGCAATCAGAAGCTGCCTCAAGGCTGGCTCTTGCATCCTGCAGTTTGGGATCAGGGTTGTGTTCTGTTCACTCTCAGTCCATCTCAGGGAAAAATCAGATTTAAAATGGCCTTTTGGACCTTCTAAATAATGAAGATCATTATTATTTAGACTTTACAAGAGGTGGGAGAGGTCAGAGAGCATCTGGTGCTGGAAGTGGCTGCAGAGCAGGTAAATAATTTCCCTCCGAGGACAAACACTTTGGACCAAAGTCTCTTCCATGTTTCCCATGGTAGCTGGAACTCTTGGCTAAAGCTTTCTGTAATATCCTGTCACTTCTGGCCACTTGCAGAATGGGTTTGATTTTTGCCCTGCAAACTCTATGGCTCTGGAAGTGGTCACTTGAAGCAGCCTCTAAGTCCTACCTAATGAACTTCTGTTCCTCTTGGAACTTATTTAGGTTATGTAATCAAACTGTGGAATTAAAAAAAGGACAGCAGAGAGAATCATTCCACAGAAATCTGCAGGACATGGCTCAAATATTTCTGTTCTGGGAATGTGCCTCTCTCTTTGGTGTCACTGCATCAGAAATCCATCATTTAAACTGCTTTAAAAACAGAGCTTTTCCTCATCTCTTTGTGTTTGAGAAGTTTTAATTTGCGGAATCTAATACCAATAGGGCATCATCTTGCAAAACTTTAGGTGAGGAAAAGATAGTTGAGTGATATTTTCCTAGTAAGTCTTATCAGCACAGCACTCAAACTGGTCTTAGCAAGTGGAGATCTTTCCTTGTATGTGGTTTTATTTATATAAAATGATACCTGCACATTTTATATTGTAGACATGGAAAGATACCTCCTGGCACTGTGAATTTAATTAGAAGAAAAGTACTGTGGAGGGTTGATGGAATGAAATTGCCATTCACAGTCTTAATTCTTACTTATTAGAGAACCATCAGTAGACCTGATGAATTAGAGGGGGAAATCACAGTGACTTATTTTATAATGAGCTCTGAAACACCAGCAAACATTTTCTTCTGTCCTGAAGTGAAATTTGGCCTCTTTAGAGGTTAATAATAAGGACAAAGCAGCAGCCTGGATGGTTTGCAGAAGGCTCTGGATCCTCTGTGCATGGAAACATAATTACTCAGGACTGGGAAGCGTGCATGCATCCATCAAGGATTCCACTGTAATGTGTTTTTTCCAGGATGATGTGAGATGAAGTGCAAGATTTCCCTTTAATGGCTCCGGTGGTTGCTTTTCAAAGTCTTGAAGGGGAATAACCTCTTTTATCTCCCTTTGGAAAGCCCCTCCAATCATAAATATTGTGGGCTTTCTGTTTTTGTGTGCTGCCATGGTGAGTCAATGTCAGCTTTCACCCTGCACCTGCTGCCAGGCTGCACATGTGGCTTCACAAAAATTCTGTTTGTAGCCACATAAATAAATGACTAAATCCCCTCTTGCAGCAGCCTCAGCACCTATTCCCAGCTCCCTCCCCACCTGTGCTAATAATGACCTCACCCAGAGAGCTGCTGAGGCTGGGGTGTGCCAGATGTGCTCCTGATGGGGCAGGAGCTTTCCTTTCCCTCCTTCCATAGTGTTGGGCTTGTGGAGGTAATTATGAAGAATTAAAATTAAGATGAACCACTTCAAGATTGCAGCTCTGTCTGGTTTTCCTTAGAACATGGCAGACTCTCCTAAAGAGGAGGGAACACTTCATGCTGGTGGAGAGTGTCTCTGTTCAGGGCAGGGGGTGGAAGGGGATGAGCTTTAAGGTCCCTTCTACTCAAACCATTTTTTGATGGCATAAAAATGGCAGAATTTGTGATTCTCAGGTCATCACTATGGACATTGGTGGTCTTTTCCAACCTTAATGATGATCAGCAGGGCTGACACAAAATCCTGGATGAATACTGCAAAAAAAAAAAGCACATAAGGAATGAGATCCCGGGAGGTGCTAAACATATTTCAGGATTTTGGATAATAGGCAGGGTTTTTATCCAGGGAAGTTGCCATTTAAGTAATGGACCGTGCAAGCCTGGTAGCATGATTTTTAAATCCTTGCTCCTGTTTTGGAATGAAGTCTAAAAGATTTTTGCAGCAGGTTGAAGAGGAGCTGTGTATCTGATGCAGCTGAAACACAGAGGTGATTGTCAGAATCTTCCTCCTTTTTATAACCCATCATATCCTTCAAGCCCAGCACAGGTGCTCTGCAGCTTCCACGAGGCTGGATACTCCCAGTTCCCGTTTGGAAGTTGTTTTTCCATCAAATAAGTTCATGTGAAAGAAAATAGCTGGCACATATCCAGGAAAAAAATATCCACAGGCTTTGAGGGAAATAAATTCAGCATAAATGTGTGGATCAGTTCTTAGGTCAATATTTGTTCTGTATAATGCTTAGAAAAGCAACACAGGGAAGTAGATTTTAGATCTAATGGTATAATATTTAAATCTACTGTTATATAAATTTCTGGGCTTTTTGTTTTGTTTTTTTTCCAGAATGAAACTCCTGCAAGGATATCAAAGCAGCCTTCAGCAAAAGGATCAAGGCATCACTCCAAGCCCGGAGAAGAAGGTAACCACAGGGAGGATATTGTTATTTCTGTCAGATATGCTGGAGAGTTATTGCGTGGGAATAGCAGAATTACTTAAATATCCCTGTTTATTGTTGTCAGGGTTTGCTTTGTACTCCCAACCTGCATTTGTGAATCCAAGATGCAATTTTCCTTCCTGCATCTGGGATATAGGAAGCAAGATTCAGTTCTGTTTGCTCTTGTTCCCTGGGCACAGTTGCAGATACAAATTCAGCCTGCTTTGGTAATTTCTGTGTAATTACTCTCTAAATGAGCTTTTGGACTTGTCTGCAACTATTTCTGACATTTGACATTTGTTAAATATTTACAGCAGAGCAAAGTGAAGGTTTGAGCCTTGAAATGGTTTTAATTGGGTTTAATAGGCAGTTGGGCCAGGCTTTCCAAATACATTATTTCCTTGTGAAGGTGCTTCCTTGCAATTATGTCACCAGCTTTTGTAGTTCAACCTTTAAATATTGTATTTAAACACTGACTGGAAAGTGGATTATCTTCAGAATATCCCAAATATGCACATCAGGAAGAAAGGAATCTTAGTTTAGCACTGCCATCCCTTTTTGTAGGAAATCAAGAATAAGAGCCTGGAGAAACTCCTGGATAAGAAATAAAAATGGCTGGTACCCAGAGCTCAGACATCAGCAGTGGCACTGAAATTTCTGTCTGTATTTCCCCCTCCTCTTATTTCAGTAATTGATCCTAATTTCCTTTCAGTGCTTTGTGCCCGGGTTTCTAATCCTATAGAAGAAGTCACTGTACATAAATCACTTTAAAGTCTCTGTTCAGAAGATTCAGTGACACCTGTGAATTGATGCCTGCTAAAAACAGCCAGTTCTGGTTAAAAATTGGTGCTGTTTACACTAATGAAGATCTTCATACACTTAATTTGCCAATCTCATTATTACTCATTTATATAAAGAGATCTTCTGTTGCTGGATGTCTTCCCAAGCACTCACCATTTTTTTTTTTTTGGATTTCTGTTTTAGGTTTCCATGTGTCTAAGGCAAAATACTTGAGTTATAGCAGTCCTGCTTTCAGGATAATGAATAGCCCTGTTTGGGCACCTGAAATACCTTGGAAAAACTCTAGCACTTGGGATCTGAATTTAGGAGCCTCATTCAAGTTGGTGCTAGAAAATTGAAATTTTTATGTCACATCTCTTGTGCTGTGAAGTCTGAGTAATTTAGCAGCTGAAAAACCTCTGTCTGGATTCCATTAAAACTGCAGCCTTATTTTACTACTTAGTGATCCTTAGCTGATCCTATAACTTCTTTTATTTCCCAAGATTTCAGTATTTGTTTTATATGACACTAAACTGCAAGGACCAGACACACCCCATTTATGGGATTGTCCCTTTAAAACCAGAATCCAGTTTTCCTGATAAGTTTAATACAGGGAGTGACTGTAGGGTGAATATTTCAAAATACTCCTCTTTCCCTGATGCAGCACTCAAATTTTAGTTTACCAGAGCCAGGAATATTTTGGGGCATTACCCTTTTTTTTTGTTCTGACACATTGGGACTGCCATAGGTGAATAATCCAGAGGGGAGGAAAGCTTTCTGGAGCTGTGGCTGATGCATGTTGCACACCAGTGATGATGATCAGAGCTTTCTATTTTATCTTATATTAATTAGAAATAAATCAATGTGCAACAGGAGGGAATGTCTCTTCCATGGGAAGATAAATGATAGAGGTTTATACTGAATATTTCAGCTTTCAGGAGTTCAGTCAGCACTCATTTAAAAAGTCTTTGTGCACCTTGAATGTGTTTTATTGACACTGAGGAGGGTTTATGAAGCTAGGGTAGCCCTTAAAGAAATCCTAGCAGGTATTTAGCATGGCTTTTTATTTTGAATTTTTATTGGCTCTTGGGTTTCATTTGACTATAAACTGGTTTGTTACAGGAGCTGTGGACACGAGGAGTGTGGCAGATGGGATTTCAGAGGATGGTGCTGCTGAGCTGCAGGAGAAGAATGAAACAGGCCTTGCAGAAAAACAGAAAGGTAGGGAAAGTTCAAGTGGGACTGCCATGGAGAGCCCATCTGGAGTGTTTGTGTCAAATCCATGCAGCTCAATGATGTAAGGAGGGTAATTTACACTTAATCCAACAGCTGCCATGTGTTTTAATCATGTCTGATTCATGTTCTGCCTTGAAAAATGTCCATCCCCTGATAAAGCAATTACTTATATTTTCTTTCTCCTATTCTTCTGTTTTCCAAGAGGCAAATGCTGCACATGAATCCCTTGGCGACTTGTCTGTAAGAAGTGAATCTTTGCATGTTGCCTTTCTGTGCAACTATTTGGGAGTCTCGGTGTTAGCATTTTACAGGATTCCGGAGGAAAATTCCATCCCTGCATTCTTACTTCTCCATTTCCCCCCCAAACTGGATATAGCTCCCAAGACGTGGATTTGTATCCAGCTACAACACACATGGAGCCACGAAGCAAAATGCAGGAGGAGGAGCTGAAATTGCAGCAAAAAACTGCATTTTTGTTCCCTCCAGATGCACATGCTTGAGCTGGTTGGGAGGATGGATTCCTATGGATGTGGGAGGTGTTCCCAGCCCACCTCTGGCCTCCAGGGCCTCTTGGCTGTGGCAGCCTAATGAAATATGGATGGATGGCCAAGACATTTGTGTGACCTTCTCCAGCTGGGAGAACATCCATGCGAATTCCCTTCCATCTCTTGGATCTGTCTTGTCCTCTGGAATGCATCTGGGATGGAAAATAAATTTATATTATAATAGGGATGGATGTAAGAGGAGTACCCCCAGGTTCATTATTGATTTGGATTGGATCCCCTGGTGGTGTAAGAACCAAATATTCTGAATCAGAAGAATAATGAAGGTTGGAAAAGATCTCCAAAATCATCAAGTCCAACCTCTACCGTTAAGCTCAACCTTATTTTATTGACTGATCTTGATTTTCAGCTTTATTCACCAAGGCACTGTAAAGCCTTCATTTTTTTGGTTCAGGACCTTTAAGATCCCAAATCCAAGCCATTCCATGAGCCCAGAATTATAAAACATTGTTTATTAGCTGAAATAAACTGATTTTCCTGGATCTTTCATAGCATTATTTCTGTCTGCTTCAGTTATATTTTGTTGCAGAGCAATGAGGCTCTGTATCCCAATTTTCCTGGCCCTGGGAGTAAGTTCCCAGGTTCTGTATGTAATTCCTCCTTGTGTTCTTCCTGCCTAACTTGATCAGATTGCAGAATAAATAGAACTTTTCTGAAAAATCAGTCTATTTGTTATTTACAGATTAATTTGCCAGAGACTCAGTAACATTCCAGTGACAGAAGAGCAGCATCAAACATAGTTGAAAACTTTTAGCAGGAAGAAGTGCTTTTTAATAAATCAAGCTCTTCTCTAATGCTTTTTGCCCTTTTTGTGATGTATTATAGACTTTTTAAACATAATTGGGCTGAGTTCAAATGCTTTGAGTAGACTTTACTCAAGGAGTAGCCACCACCTCAACCAAGAATCCCAGCAGGGGAAGATAAGAGGTTAAGGGAAACAAAAGCCTTGAGCAAGATGATGCCGTTTTCACAGAAAGGGGAATTTCACAGTATTAAGAAACTTACAAAAATAAAGAAATTTAACTGTTTTTTTTTCAGTGCAGTGCTAAGATTCCAAATACTGTCATAAAAAAATGAGGTTTTCCTAGCCCAGCTAAGCCCCAATTTTATGTTGTTTTGTTTAATAGAAAGAGAAGGGGAGAACGTGGCTCCTGAAAAGCCTGAAAATGGGGAAACATCTCCTGATGTCCCACCTCAGCCTGCCCAAAGGTGTGTTTCCATCCTTTATTCCGTTCTTAATCCATAAACTGCTTCCATGGAATGTTCCATGCAAATTTTTTTTGCTTCCATGCAAGATTTTTGAGGAGAACATTGCATTTCCTCTGTGCATTCCAATAAGGATGGTGTTAGGCATACAGTGAACTTGCTTTCTAGTTCAAATGTTTGAATTTTGTTTTTTTGCTCAGCAAAGGCTTGTCACTTGTGAAAATGATTTTCCCCCATTCCCTCTGTTATCCAGACGGATTCCTCGTCCTGGCAGCGCGAGGCCGGCACCTCCACGAGTGAAACATCAGGAGAGCACCGAGCTCTTAAACCCAGAAAGGTGAGGGATGAGGGAGATGCAGAGTGGATGTTCCTTAGAACACACCCTTCCCAGCTCCTCTGGCATCACCAGTTTGGGTGGGGACATGTGGAGTTCTCATCCCTGGAGTGTCCAAGGAAGGCACTCAGTGCTTTGGGTGGGGATTGCTCACAGGTTGGACTTGGAGAGCTTTTCCAGCCTCAGTGATTGTGGGATTCTGTGATCTTTTGATGGCTTTTAGTTGAGTTGAGTTCATTCTGGATAGATCTCAGTATTTCCATTCATTGCCCTTTTCCTTGTGTCCCTGGCAGGAGTGGCAGTGCTAAAACAGCCCCGAATGTGATCAGGGAGCAGCAGGTTTCTGACGAGGAGGACGAGCAGTTCGTGGTGGAGGCAGCAGTGCCCCTGCCAGAGATGCCAAAGGTCTGTTTCTGTTGCAGCTTATTGAACCTTTTTCCATTATTTTGTTTGAAATGTCCAGCCTGGAGAGGAGAAGGCTCCAAGGACACCTCAGAGCCCCTTCCAGGGCCTAAAGGGGCTCCAGGAGAGCTGGAGAGGAACTGGGGACAAGGGATGGAGGGACAGGACACAGGGAATGGCCTCCCACTGCCAGAGGCCAGGGTTAGATGGGATATTGGGAAGGAGTTCCTGGCAGGGCTGGAATTCCCAGAGAAGCTGTGGCTGCCCCTGGCCCTGGATGTATCCAAAGCCAGGTTGGACACTGGGGCTTGGAGCAGCCTGGGACAGTGGAAGGTGTCCCTGCCCATGGATGGGGTGGAGTGTGATATTTTTAAGGTCCCTTCCCACCCAAACCATTCCATGATTCCCTGCCTTGTTGAAATATCCTCCAGCTGACGATTTTTGAATAGTTCCATATTACAGCAGTGTCAACTTTTTACAACTAAAGCTGTGTTCCTGTATGTGTAGGAGCCAGAAGTGGAGCTGCTTGAGGATCAAAAGCATGGTACGTTTGCTTTTATCTATATTGATACAGATCTAGAATCAACCCCCGGGTTTAAACCAAATGCTGAACGCTTAAAATGCTAAACAGAGCAGTAAAATCCCCCCTGAGGGAAGGGCTTTGCAACGTTTGCAGGAAAACCAACTTATTTACCCAGGCTTGTTTTCCTGTGCAGCTGGATTGACAACTGTGGTAAGGACACGTTTTCTATGCATCCTCAATGTCAGCAGGATTTAAAATTCTGCATAAAGCTCAGAAATTAACGTTTCTTCAAGCGTCAGGTACAGCTTGTCAGCTCTGACATACAAGGTTGGGTTTAAAGACAAGTTCTAGAAAAGCTTGGGAGAAAAAAGGTCAAATAACAAATACCTTATGTGTCAGTGCTTAAAATATAAAGTAAAATGCTGTTTATGTTGCTCTAAAAATTGTCTGCATTAAAAAAAACAAAACAGTTGGGTTTTGTTTTATTGTGTGAATGTTTAAAACTGTTTATTGTCCATCAATGATTAGAAAAATCCCGATTTTTCAACAGGTGGGCTGGTGAAAAAAATCCTAGAAACGAAAAAGGATTATGAGGCATCACAGAAATCAGCACAGACCACAGACAGGGTGAGGTGGCAATGGCCTTCAAAGAACTGGGAGATTAAATGTTGCAATTGTGACCTTTTTCTTTGCCTTAAATGTGTTTTATTCCATTTATGATCAAGCTTTTCTCTGTCATGTCTTGTCTTGCTTATGTGATTTTTTCCACAGTTGAGAAAGGGAGGGTAGGTTTGGTTTTTGCTGGGTTTTGTAGGGTTTTTTTGGTTGTTTTGATCACTTAGAAAGTGTTTGGGAAGGATCTAGCAGCACTCACAAACCAGAATCAAAAGCTTGAGCCCCCCATATTTGAGTGTCTTGCTGTTATAATGGAGAGCTGTGACTTTGTCAGCCTGGCAGAGCTCCTAGTATGAGAGGAAGCAAAGGCAGGACACTGAGATGGACTCTTCTGATCCCTCGGCCCCATGGAAAGTTTCTAAATCCATTTTGATGTGCTGGGGAGAGGCACTGAGGCACTGCAGTGATAAGTCTCAAAATTAGACAAGTATGTGATGTCTTGGGAGGTGAATGCATTTAATGAGCTCTTATATCTTCTAATCACATTTATTTTGATCTTAATTCTGTATTGTAGGGTTTTCCTGTATTCTTTTCAGGAATGCTCTGTAACGTTTGAAACCAGCTGTTCCCAGAGCTCTGTGAAATCAGTGGTGACTCTTGAAGCAGGCTCCTGTCTGCCTCTTTTGGCTTTCCTTTCTTTTCTAGCACGTTGAGAAAGTTGGGATGGCAGATTTGACTGTTGGGGGACTATCCTCCTTTCTGGAGTTTGGGATTGGCTGAGATCCAGGCCTGGAAGAAAATTCCTTTCATGTATTGCAAGGGCTGGGATTGATGATCCCATGCAGGGTTAGGTGGGATATTGGGAAGGAATTGTTCCCTGGGAGGGTGGGGAGACTCTGGCACTGCCCAGAGGAGCTGTGGCTGCCCCTGGATCCCTGACAGTGTCCCAGGCCAGGTTGGACACTGGGGCTTGGAGCAGCCTGGGATAGTAAAAGGTGTCCCTGCCCATGGCAGGGGTGGGATGGGATGGACTTTAAGGTCCCTTCCAGACAAAAATTTCTCTGGGATGATTCTATAACTTAAGAAACTGAATCCTTCTGAAAAGAGGAAAACACCTTTAGATTGATGCCCATAATCTGTTAGGAGTGGTTTTAGCTTTCCCCAACTTGCTGAATTGCATCTATTTGTTAGAAATGTGCTTCTTGTGGTCTCTGTGGTCACTGAAACGCCTCTGGCTGCTTGGCATGAGTTTATCCAATGGGAAAATTTGCCTGCTTGGTGAAATCCTGCCTTTAGAAAATTGGTTGGAGACAAAGAAGGGTTCCAGGCTGATTCTGCTCTTTCTGTAGCAGCTCCAATGCTCGTTCCTGAGCTGGCACTTGAGCTCAAGCCATGCAGCTGTCCCTGTTCCCGGGTTTATAACTAGATGGTGCTGTTGGATCATCAGTTCCCAGGTTCAGTTTGGGAAGAGCATTAGGAAATCATTAATGCTGTCTCTCAGCACTCCCTCACCGTGAGCTGCCCTGTTTGGTGATATGTCCTGTCCAGCACTGGGCATGGAGCAGGAATAATGGGGGAAGATTCACAGTCACATGGATTTCAAGCTCAGGAAGCTTCCTGTGTTGTCTGTGCTAAATTTTCTGCTTGTTTTTTTTCCTGACTGAGAGTAACAAGCTAAAACAGTCCCTTTTTAACCCGTTAAATATTTTTAAATGGCCAATTGTCACCCTGTACAATCACCGTTGAGTCCCTGAAACATTCATTCAGTGCTTGTTTGGCTTTTGTTGCAGTTTTGAAGCCCTGCTTTGCGTTAGCAGTGCTGAGAATAGACAGCTAATTCTGGAAAAAAACCTGCTGACTTCCTAGTCCATCCCGTGGAAACCTGCCCAAGCTCCTGGAATACCACGGGATTGCCTGTCCAAGCAGCTGGCTGCTACTGCAGGAGGTTCTTTTGCTGCTACTGCTTTTAAGATTATGGTGTGGAAGTGGTTGGGATCCAGAGAGGAGTGTGGTTCTCCTGGAATTGTGATCCAGACAGGAGTGTGGTTCTCTTGGAATTGTGATCCAGACAGGAGTGTGCTTCTCCTGGAACTGTGATCCAGAGGGAAGTGTAGTTTTCCTGACAGCAGAGTTGAATGAAAAAGATGATTAAAAATGCTTGAAGTGTGTGACAGGCACTTTACAGTTCAGAAAACAAGAGCTGGAGACATTGAGTCCTGGGAAATGATTTTAGAGAATGGAGTTGCTGTGACAGTAAAAGTAAAAAAAAAAAAACAAACAAATTTCCAACGTGGCCTTACCTCTGGGAATGTTTCTCTGTCTATTTAATTTGCTTTCCATCAAAATCTCCAGGAGAAACATCTTCTGCATCAGGATGCAACTGTATTCCAAACTGTGTTGTGCATCACAGAGTAAAATTAAGGGTACTGCCATATTTTTGGAGTAAGGTATCCAAAAGTCCAGGGAATACTTGAAAGAAGACTTGCTTTGGGAAATTCATCTTCCCTCATCTGTCACTAGAATGTTCATCTTCCCTCATTTTATTAAACTGTTCAATACATCCAAAAGAAATGAAATTATTTTCCCACTTCTGTTCATTAGTCTTTAAAGCCTTGATCTTCTGCCAGTTGGGAAAATGAAGAGGGAAAAAATAGCAGGCTGAGTGCTGGAACTTTTGGTTAATACATTATTAACTCCAGTATTCAGCAAAAAAAATGATCAATGGATCTACCTGATTTATTGGGGATTAATCCACCAGAAATGAGGTGAAGTTGGTGGATTAATACTTAATCCAAATGTAACACTGGTGCCCTCTCAGGGATGTTTCACGCCTTCCAGCTGCTGATGGCTGGGGAACATTTATTTATGTTAAAACCATTTCTCCAAAACCCTTTCTGTGCTGTGTTTCCCAAACATGCATTTGCTTTTTAAGGAGTTTTAATAAAGGAAAAGAAGGGAGAAGGGAAGAAAACTGGGGCTTTCATCATCTAGGTTTTGCATGTGCAGAAACTTAAAATAATATACACAATTTTGAGGTCAAACAAAGAGGTCATTCTGGAAATACACAAGATTTTTGCTGCCTTGATTAGCTGTGTTCAGCCTAACAAATTCCTAAAAAAACTTCCTAAATGTATTTGTTTAGAATCTAAGCCTCTAATGTTAACCAGAGAAAGAAACAGATGTTCCATTTTGTATTCCACTTCATTTATTTGATGTGTGGAAAAACGTAGGCAGGTTATTAAATAGCTGAAGCAAGTGGGATAACAGATTTCCCATCTTTGCACAACCCAAAGGGCTTCAGAAAAGCAGCAGCTCAGAGGCTTCTGGGAGGAACAAGTGGTATTGAATAGCTCAGCACCTGGGCAATATTAACTTGAATTACCAGTGTGGTACATTATGCATTTCAGAGCTTGGGACAGATCTAATCAGTGCTGATTCTGTTTGTTTGAAGTGCTGCAGGTCATTGATTTTTACATTAATCCATCAGCTGCACAGCTCTGGGTGAGCCCTTCAGTCCATGCAATTAATGTGCTGTGCTAAGCAGCTAGAATCAGAAATCCCAGCATTTAGGTGTTTGGAGGGGACTCATCATTCCCACTGCCAGCTTGGTGTGTCCTCAGGAGTGCTGGCAGGGAAATGGAGGAGGAGTTATCTATGGAAGGGTTTTCACCTCTGTGACATCTCTGTCGGTGCTGATGTGACACTAATTCACAGGGAAATCACGAGTGCAAGCACACAGTTCCTCAAAAATAGGATTTTTAACCCAGCAGCTGGGCAGCACAGGAGCTCTCAATGGAGGGAGTGTGTGCTCCAGGGTCCTTACACTGCTCCCAGCTCTCAGGGAACAAAAATGTGGACCCCAAGCAGTTGTGCTACAAGCTGAACACAGGAACAGGGCTCTGACCACTCTTGGGATATCCCTGGTGTCACGGCTCCTTTGTGCCCCAAACCACAGAATTCCTGTCCTGTGGGTGCAGTAAATCCAAGTGAGACAGCAGATGGATCTGTGGACACAAAGGATGTGTAAAAGTGGTGAGGCAGCTGGGGTTGCTCCCTGGGAGAGGGTGCAGCGTGTAAAGGACACAGCACAGGGCCTGTCACATCTTTCAGGTGCTGGGGCACAGCCTGGGGGGAGGCATGTTGTTTTACACAAGGAACAGGTTTATTCCAAGTCCTTTTTCACCAGGAAAGGCTGCTCTTTCAGGAGGAAGAGGTTCTGGAGCTGGGGAGTGTGAGGAGAAAGGGAAGGCTGGGCAGAACTGGCACCAGTGTGGCATCGTTCATGTGTTCTGCTGTCATTAGTTCCAGCTGGAATCGTCTCCTGGCTTGTCTCCTCTGGCTCAGGATTTCCAGGGCTGGAGTCCCTCTGCTCTGGAGCCAGGCTGGGAGAGCTGGGAATGTTCACCTGGAGAGGAGAAGGATCCAGGGAGAGCTCAGAGCCCCTTCCAGGGCCTAAAGGGGCTCCAGGAGAGCTGGAGAAGGACTGGGGACAAGGGATGGAGGCACAGGACACAGGGAATGGCTCCCACTGCCAGAGGGCAGAGTTAGATGGGATATTGGGAAGGAATTGTTCCCTGGGAGGGTGGGCAGGCCCTGGCACAGGGTACCCAGAGAAGCTGTGGCTGCCCCTGGGTCCCTGGGAGTGTCCAAAGCCAGGTTGGACATTGTGGTTTGGAGCAGCCTGGGATAATGGAAGGTGTCCCTGCCCATGGCAGGGGTGGGATGGGATGGGCTTTGAGATCCCTTCCAAGTCAGACTATCCCACAATTCCATGATTTTGCTTTGTATGCTGAATACTGCCCCAAATAGAGGGGGTTTTGGGAACTGCCTTCTCCCCAGGAAAGCAGGGTGGGTGTGTGGGCTGGAGTGGCTGTTCATCAACAGTTGAAAAGTCCAGCTCTTTTTGGAAGGATTAAATATGAACTGAAGGGAAAACCACTACCCTCCAAGAAAAAGAGAAAGGAGATTGAAAAAGCTCTCTTGAAAGAGCCATTCTTTTATTTCCTTGTGGAGCCTTCCAGCTCAGGAGCAGGTCAGACTGACTCTGGGAAATGCAGTGATAAAGAACATTGTGTCTCCAACTCCTTGGCCTGTGCCTGAACCCCATACCTGGCATCAGCAGAAAAAGCATCCTGTTCATTTGAAATGCTTTAACATTTACTGTTTCCCCCTTGGTTCTGTGAAAGAGTTTCTTATGGGGATCCCTGGTGGATAGTTACAATCTACTTAAAACACAGACTCTGTAAAAACCAGGAAAAGAAAACACCCTTTATGATCAAAAAATATATTTTATACAATAAAAAAACCGCCCCACCTTGTTGGTTTTGCACTGGATATATCCCAGTTACTTGTCTAAAATGAAGTTTCTTCCCTGTCCCGTAGAAAGAGGTGGGGGAAAACAGTGAAGCTCAATAAAACCGTGATTACTTGGGTCTGTTTTCCTAGTGGGACATAATAATAGCATTAAAAGGGGCTGTAGAAACTATTAAAATGCTTGATGGATGCTTGTACTAATTTGATTCATATTTAAAAACCTGTTGATTAAAAAAAAGAAGCTAAGGGGGAGGTTTTTAAAAGTAAGCAAATGCCGTTTCTTGAAATTCTGGTGGTTTCTGGAGCCTTGTTGATAATTTCCCCCTTCTTGATTAAAAAAGAAAATTTCTGCTTTCAGATTTCTCAGGTGTCTGCACCCAAGTCCACATTGTGTTCTGCTCACATTGAGGTAATGGGAAAAGCAGCCTTTTTTTCCAGGAATCCAAAGTAAACATTTATCTTGGTGCCCTATGAAAAACACGAAGGAAGGAAAACGTGTTGGGTCTACAGAAGTCACTCAGCCTTTTATACAGGGATAATTTATTGATTCTGGGGCTGTTGTGAAAGGGGAGTTCGTTGAGGTGTAGGGCCTAATGAAAAAGCCTGGAACAATTCGAGTTCTGGCATTTTCCTCCCAGCTGAAAATCTCCTGTTACGCGTTTGTGCAGAGTGAGCAAAGGTGGCACTCGGGGCTCGTACCGCCCACGTCGCCGCGTGTGGGAAACCAGCTGCCATCATTGCAGAGATTTTAACCCATAGCTGGAACTGCAGAGCTGGGAACAGGCACTATGGATTTATCTGCCCTTAATTATTTAAAACCAGTGCGAGTTGGCAAAGCTTGGGAGTGTCACAGTGATAACTCTGAGCCTTGAGCTGCAGGACATGGAATCGTGGCTGTGCCATCCCTGGAGTGTCCAAGGCCAGCTTGGATGGGCTTGGAGCAACCTGAGTTAGTGGAAGGTGTCCCTGCCCGTGGCATGGCTTGGAACTGGATGGGCTTTGAGGGTCCTTCCCACCCAAACCTGTCTGGGATTCTGGGATATTGGTAGTACAGGTGTTAATGGGACAAAGAAAGAATGGATGGTGATTTTCTCACTTGTGGGATGAAGGAACAAGGAGCCCCTTGAGCTCCTGTGCCTTCAGGTTGGGAAATCTTTCGTGGGAGGAAATTTTTCGTGGATTTTCTTTTGAAACTTGGGAGTTCTTACACCACTTCAATATCAAGTAAGTGTTTCAAAGACACTTAGTATTTTTTTTTTTAATTTTTAAACAAGCCTATTAACCTGTATGAATAGTATTTAGTAGATTTTTATTTCAAATAGTATTTAATAGATTTTTGGTGGTGTTATGTTTAAATTCTTGCAGTGCCAGTTGGCCTTGATGATCCTAAAGGTCTCCTCCAACTGTAACAGTCCTGTAATTCCATGACTGACTTTGCATGGGATAATATTTTCTCCTTTTAATCTCACTTTTGAAGTATTCAACTGCAGAAAGTACATACTGGAATTATAGGGACACTAGAATTAATTTTCAGTATTTACTAATACACTTTAAGGAACTGATTCATCAAAAATATTCCAAATTTTTTCTGTTTTCACTTGAAATTTTCAAGGAGCTGTGTGTTTTTGTCTGGAATATTTCAAATTGTGAGCTGGATCTGTGTTTACAGACCTATATATAGATAGATAGGTCTGCATATAGATAAATTCTGTATCTAAAGCATACAGAACTCTGGTTTGCTTCTTCACTGAATTGTGGAATTTTCGTTTCTATTTTATTTTTTATTTTGATCCTGTACCTCCCTGTGGAGGGAAGTGTGGCTGCTTGGTCTGTCTAGGTATCAGAGAGGTCATGCCAGCGTTACAAGGATGAGAAATAGAGTCACAGAATAATTTTGGTTGGAAAAGATCTCCAAGGCTATCGAGTCCAACCTGTGCCCAAT
>VZTT01071172.1:10367-20679 GCA_013400855.1 Buphagus erythrorhynchus
TGACCCTAGAGGGCCTGACTATCAGAGAGGACTTAAGGACATGTGGCATAATACAACACATTCAACAATGTTACTAAAAGGCACTAAGGGCTTGCATTAAACTGGCTTTACCTCCTTCTGTTTTCCTCTCTGCTGTTGCAGGATGGAAAACTGATTTCTGACCACAGATTCTGATAAGACTAGTGAAATCTTGGTCAAAAGGAATGACAACTCCACTAACCTCCCCTCCATGAGAGATTATTTTTCCTCCTTTTTTTTTTTAAATTACAGGATATTGCTAGTATTAACCCATTTCCATTGTTTCCTTCCGTCTTGAAGTTCTGAGGTTCGGATACTGTCCCAATAATACCACAGAATCAGGGACATCCGAAGTCTAATGCAGTCACATACTTAAAACTGTGTGTATACTAAAACCAGCTATCTAGAAAACATCTTAACTAAAAAAATCCCAACCTTTTTTTATGAGTAACAACCTGACATTATTTGTAAGGATGCTCTCTCATGCACTTTGACAGGATGTGCTACTGTCTCCATCATAAAATTTAGTTCTCAAAATGTGTGTGCAACTGTCATAAAAGAATTAATTTATTCTAGTGATCAGCAATAATTGCTACCCTATTAAAGTCAATACTGAGAGGCATTGACTTGAAGCAAGCAAGCACTCAATCTGACAGGGTACCAGAAAAGGTACCCTGTACACTTCACTCAGCACAAAAATAGTTGCCCAAAACCCTAACAATCCGTGCATAAAGTGAGCTACACTGCTTATCTGAGAAACATACAAGTACTAAGGGGATAATATACTTCCTTCAGCCTTGACTTGATCATTACCACAAAATGCCCATTTTCATTCTCCCGTGTTCTAAGGAAAAAGCTTCCCTGAGTCCTACACTAAGACATCCAAATATCATGTACTCAATTCAGATAAATAATGACTGAGAGAACAAAAAAAAGTATCAGACGGAAAAACTGTCAACAAATATTACTCCTTATAATTTCAGCATCTCTAACATAACCATCAGCTGGAGGTTGCATTAGCTGCTAGTTCAGTGTCTCAGATTAACATGCCTGACAGGAGATAATGCCAGAGGTCCAGAGAAGGCAGCCATAACCATGGAGTAGCTGGCAAGAAAGTCCTTGGCTGTCAGCTGTAAGACAAGTAGATGTGCATACTTTTCAAGAGAGAAATCACAGCCAAGAAGCTGGAAAGGTTCAGTCTTCAAAGGACAAGACTTCACGGTATTTACTCAGATGACTCAAACTTCATGTTGGGGGTGAAAAGATGCTTACTTGTAAAGGTAGTATTCGGCTTGATCCACTTCTTCTCGTGAAGAAATGTTGTCAACAAACTGATTAAAAAACAAGAAATAAAAGCTTAAAAAGGAAGCACTCACATAAAGCATATTAGAAGAAAATGCAATAACAAAACACATTTGCCTGGAATATTTAGCTGTCTGACAGCACTGGAATTCTTCCAGAAATCTTTGCTTGCTCCTAATTCTGGTTTCTTCTAGACTGCTAAAACTCAAACATTTTTAAACTGAGACAACTCCCTTCCTTAATTCTGAGAAACTTCATGCATCTTGAAAGCCATCTGGGGATTAAGCACCTATAGTTCAGTATCCTGTATTTTTGCTGTTCCTCTAAACCTTTGCCACAATTAAGTGAGTCTTAACATGCCTCATTGCTTTTTCAAAAAAATATTCTTTTCCTTATAGTTTGCCTGTTGTGCCTATTCATACTATTAGATACATATATTCTGAAGCACAGGGACAGCAAAATTTTGTATTTCACTATACTTTATAATGGTAGGAAAAAAATCACCCCCCCATGCTGTACAGCACAATTGTCCTCTCATTTACAATCCTGTCTTCTTACGGAACTCCCAGTGCTATCAATTACTTAAATACAAGCCAAGTTTTCAACCAGACTTTGTCTTATGGTAACAGTGAATCCTATTTTCCTGTATGTTTTACTAACGTAAGCATAAAGGTGCTGAACACTACAGCATCTTTATAATGTAATACCTTCAGTTCAGAATAAACAAACATGTCCTCAAGGTAAGTACTTCTCTTTACCCTAAGCCTCAGCTAAAAATAATTCAGCTGACTGGTATTTTGTTTCCCATTTCTTAATTCTCTTTGCATGCTGTATATATAGAGATCTCATCTTCTGAGCATTGCAATAGCATGCCTGTGTGCTTTGCCTACATTTCAGAAAACAAGAATCTGATGTTAGCTCCAGGTATTGGAAAGTGGGGCTGTTTGACAATCTGAAAATGCCATTTCTCCAGGGGGGTCAGCCTAAAGCAGGAAAAGAAAAAATCTGATTCATAAAAAGGAGAGGAACACCCATTTCCCTCGTGGACACTGTCTCAGAAGCCATGGTCAAGAATGCTTGATCTGTATAAATGCTTGCTCTTGTAACTGAACAAAGCATTCTGTGACTCCTCAGTTAGGGGTGCAAATTATCCTAGTCAGTGATATTACTGAGATAACTCAGCTTCTCTGGATAATTTTGAAGACTGAAATTAGTTAGTTGTTTTGTTTTTTAAACAAATGACATGCTTATTCTCCTTCCTCATTACAAACACTCATTTACACAGGGAATTTAAAAACACACATCTCTGCTTTTCCTTCCCCTTTACAGATTAATCCATCCAGAGGATGGAACTAGTTACTAATCCCAGTAAAAATAATGGCTTTGCTTAACCCATGTCAGCATTTGTTCTGCCTCAGTCTGCTGCAACGAAAGAAAGCCATAAAAGCAAAATATGCCCACCTCCACCTCACTCTGAAAGAAGCCTGGAACTGGAGGAAGACAGACAGTGCAGTATACTAATTCAATGCATTCCCTTAGCAGCCTGGGCTCTTACACATTGCCTGAAGAGGTTTTAAAGTGCTCACAAAGACAGAAACCATAGGAAGGCAGGAAACATATTGGAGAAATACACAACCCAATAACAGTGAAGCCCAATTTTACTGAGAAAAATATTGTTTCAAAGACCCTATGGTCTGGGTACTAACTAGTAAGTACAAAGTATCAATAAAACAGCCTTTTAGCCTTACACAGCAAATTAATAGTATAACAAGATATCTATGATCCCAGAACTTCGAAGAGAGGTGGTATCATTTACGGCCTCTCAGCTTACTTGACTACACAAGCATTCCACAGTCACTTCTAGCAGTTTATGATTGGGATTTACTTCCTTACCCGGGCTACTGTCAAAGAGCTGACAGGCAGTTTTCTTTCATAGGTTCTGTCCATTAAGTGGGCTAAGTTAGCTGGAGAAAGCAGAAAAAGCATGTGTTTAATCAACGGGCACAACAGGAAAATCTGCAGAGCCATCATATAACCTAGAATAGAACCTACATCCATGAAATCAAATTCTGGGTTCTTAACACACCATTTTAAAATTGTACGAAAATAGTACTTTCAGTTATCGTTGAACACTTTAACAGAAAATAATAAATGATGATCCTAACTTATTAGAAAAAAAGGGTAAAAAACCTACTCTATAAAGTGCTGGATGAAATTAGTATAAATAATTTAAGTTATCTAAATCAAAAAATTATCAAATGTCCTTAAAATTCCCACTTGCTTTCAAGCCTAGCATATGCTGGACAGTGCTTTAGACACAGATTTTTATTTTATGGTAAAACAATGAGACACAGAAACATGTAGTACCACACTGATAAACCTTACAGTCACAAAGAGCAATCCAAAGAAATCCTGTTAATCAAATGGGGCACTGTGCCAGTAACTAAGTAGCTTTATAGCATTCTGCTTCAGCAGTCATACAACAATATTAATCTGACCATGCCAGAACTTAAACTTCTGACTGTAGACAGGTAGCCATTGCATTTAATGAATTAATTGGAAGATAAATTAATTTAATTTGGAGTTTTAGCTTTGTATTATTCTTGGAAAATAAAGATTACTCAGAAAGAGTAAGCTGCTCAATATATGCTTAATGTCATCTGTTTGACCATGAACTGAAGATATCAAATCTATAAGCTTTGGAGACTTCAATCACACTCTTTCTTGCTATTCTGTCCCATCCCGAGGACCAGAAATCTAACACATTCCCTCTGCAACATCTGGAATTTGCTTCCTCTTTTGCAACTGTTACTCAGTGAGTCACCACCTCTCAGTAAGGTCCACTGGCCATCCTTGGAGAGCTGATGAGTTGGCCTGTTTTACAATTAATTTTCCAGAAAGGTCAGCCTGCCTCCACACCTGTCAGAGAAATGTGAGTTAAGCCAATGGCAGCACTACATCAGAACGGACTAACCCTTTTACTCTTGCAAGTTATCAGGGGCAGGAAACAGCACTGCATCAGTAACATGCTCTCTGAGGGATGCTGTCCACAAAACAAGAAATATCACTATTTATTACTTTAAAAACACCTGTATCACAGTGAATACTGAAGGGTACAGTTTTAACAGAACAAATGAGACTCATTGCTACTCTGACCTTACAGGTAATCTGTCAAATTACAGCACATGGATGAAGTTTCCAGTAAAATGATAGAGCCTTGACTTGGAATAAAACAGTTGACTCCTAGTCTGTACAATGCTGCTGTCTGCCACATAGCAGTATTCCTTGTCTACATAACAACTTTCCTCCTGAGGAGTTCTTCAAAACACAAAATGAGCATTTATCCTCTGGCCGAGGGAAGACAAACTATTCATGACCATGAAAGCAAAGGGAAATTTGTGGCAAAGTTAGTAAGGCCAGCACCAGCTCCTACAAAAGACAGCGTAAGACACTAAGGTGATGGGCTATCAAGGCCATGCTATACAAGATAATCACTACAAAACCAGATGCAATTTTTTAATGGTAAAGAAATTTATATAGGTATATCCTTACAAGAAGTGCCTAAAAGTGCCTTTGACTCTGTATTACCCATCTCTCCAGAAGTCACAAAGGTCATGATGAAGCACATAGGTAAAGGCACAGGGAGCATTCCCAATAGTGCCAGAAGTTAAAAAGAAGGGATGCTGCAATCAACTCAGCTTATCCAGATCAAAGCACCAGGTAGGTCCTTGCCTAAATAAGTCAACTGTCATCCACCATTCTTAATCTCCACTTTGAAACAGCTGGAAAGAAGTGTTTGCTTCAAAACTTGTATCTCGTATCTTTGATGATACACCAATGTGGAGCTGAGACTCAAGAGTTCATTTATCTATTCCAGAACTGGTTTTGTTATGCATTATCCTCCTGAAACTAGAAGGTGATCCATCCTGGGCCACACTCAAGCCCTGAGCTTGACATTTCTTTTATCAAGGTGCTCATGAAGATGAAGAGCACACTCTAGAAAACTACTAGAGTGACTTGACTACTTTAGTAGAATATAAACCAAATGAATACAATGCCATGAATACAAGATCACAAGACTTTTAGCCATTATACAACAGCATCCTCAGAGATTTCACACATAAAATTTTAATGACTGACCTTTACTGCTGTCTACAAAGCTGAAACTCTCCACCAGATCTAAAGTATGGAAAGCACTTATCTATAAACTCCATATATACATTAAACATTTATCTGTCATCTCCAGTGTAAGAGTCACAACAAAATGAGGGCTGATTCAAAGAATAGCAGACAAATGAAGACAATGGGAAATTTAGCTTTGTTTTCAGACAAGTTGCTGTTTCTGCAATAGTCATATTATAGGAATTAATTGCAATGAATAATTATTTCCTAGCTTGTTTTCTGTGAAGAACACCTAAAACCAGACTTTTTCTCAAAAGCATAATTTGAAATAATTCAGCCACCTTTTGTAAATCAAATTTGCTTCATAAGCAGCTACTCAATAATCAAGACTAAAGTTTCTTCTTAGTTAAAGCATCCTGACAGCAGTACTACAATGCAAGCACGTGAATGCCCAAGTCTCCTAGCATTGTTGGTGGTAAACCCCAAGTGTTTACATTGGTGTATAAATCAAATCAATATTTTAATAGTCAAATCAAAATTCTATGCAAATTTTAACAGATACATACTGCACATGCTTTTATCTGACTCATCAAAAAAACGAATAATCTATACAATATATGCTGCCTGAAAATACATTTCTACAAGATTAACTTAGTAAATTTAATTTCTCTAAAAATGTATTACTGCATATTCAAGAATTAACGAAATGAACGAAACAAACCAAAAATATAAGCTTAGGTCATTTAATTTCGGGCCACGACTTCACAGAGGTCTCTGTAACACTGGTATATGAGACACCATGTTCACTTTTATTTTAAATTTTATAGAAACTCAATGTCTTGCTGCCTGCAATAGGGTGGTTCAAGACAATGATTCGAAAAAGAATGACCCTCACCTTCCAAGCCAGTGGTTATGACTTCTAATACCAGTTTGCTGGCCTAGGAAACGATCATAGTTTCAGTTTGATTCACAGTGCATACCCACCCACAGAATGCAGCCACATCAACAAGTAGCATATTATCAATAAGTGGCATATTTGGCCAGCATATAAAGTCACTTTTATTCTACTTACACCCTTGTATTCTTCGAAGCGGTTCATTCAAGACAGAGTTCTGATCCAGTGGTGAGAAATGGCAATACAACTGAGATACAAAGTTTACCTGTCCTGGGAGTGATGGGCAGAGCTAATACCTTAATTCAAGGCTAACTGGTGCTATAAAGAAAGCCTTGTTTCATTTTAAAGACCCAACTAAAATATAAAGGCTGAGGCAAGTATTTTGCATTACAAATTTATTTGTTCCACATTTATCTCTATTTCCACGTAACTGGAAAGAACAACAGCTTTGTACTGAACAAGGCTTTGAATGGAAATTATTCATGTCTGTAAAGGCAGCACTGCCACCTGGTGCTGCAGATGAGCCAATTTAGGCACTGTGAATCTTTCTAACAAAAAAAAGAAATTTCCTATCTCACCTGGATTCTGCCATCCCCTAGGATTCTGGTTTCCTTGGTACTTCATTTTTAATAAGTGGAATCCAAATTACTTCTAGGCAAGTATGCTCCTACCAATAAGTAATTTGCAAATTCCAAATTAACACACTTTCAATTCTTATCTGCTTGAACAAAAGCGTTTCAGTACACAAAATACAGTCTTGCTCTTTCCCATACATTTTTCAGTAGTGAAGTTTGTTAAACTCATTCCTACCTGGATTCTAAACTGAGATTACGGAGAAGACAATAAAGCATGGACACAGTACATGAGTTTGTGTTTGGGATAGCACATCATTGCAGCAGAGAAATGGAACTGGCTTTAAATCAAGAAAGTACTTATTTTGCCTTGAAAAGTATCCTCACAACATAGTTTTGCATAACAACAGTTCTGAAACAAGGTTTGAAACACACAAATAAAAGAGCATTTCCTCAGCACAACAAACTCACTCTAGCTATAATCACCAGTTAGTACAGACAAGATTGTATGTGCAACCATACAACCAAGAGCTACAAAGCAGACGTCTGCAGGGCTGTCTCCTCTCTGAAAATGCTAATACAGCCTACATTGTGTTAACTTGTTTTCTCTTTTCTGTGAACACAAAATGAAAATGCAAAGCAGTTCTTTGAAAATCATGGAATAGACATCTGCTTTGGCTCAAGACCATCAGCAGAGGAGCAGTAAGAACTGTGCCTGCCAAACAGTCACAGAAGGTCTTGCCAGGCCTGAAGAAAGCCAAACATGGACTGTACCAGCACCAACACGGTTTTTTCTACAGTGGATTTCTATTGGCTATGACATCTGTCAAAATAAGAACCCATTTCCACCTGGAAGTGACTACTTCAAATGCATCCCAGGACACAAATCTGTGGCTCCAGCCCAAAATATACTGCACGAGCAGTCCTATTGACAGCAAAGTGTAACAAGGTATTAACAACAGTCTCTGCAGGATCCAAGCTGCAGGCATGAGGACCCACTCACTGTTTCTCATCCATGTCCAGTACAAGTTTACAATTCCCACCTAAATGCTCATAGGCAAATAAAAGAAACAAATTAGTGCATAAAACACTTCAGTCTGATCATTTTTCTGTCCTTCTGCCTGACAAAAGCCCCTGAATTACACTGATGATTCTTCTTTCAGCCTCATAATCTGTGCCGTAAGTAACAATCACAGTTCAGGGGCCCAGTAATGAAAACAGACTATGAATTAAGGAGTCTCCAAAATGCCTGTGGTACAAAATTTAAAAAAAAAAAAATCCATCTTTAGTATGGAAAAATGCTTTGCAAGATGCTTTGTACTTAATGTAGTCACCAAAAATGATAGTGGAATGTCATTTTAAATGTAATATAGACAAATAATTTAGTTATAAAATCTGCACAGGAGAGCTCAGTGCTATTTGCAGATAAAGTTTAACATAAAACTTCTTGAAAATAAAAAGTTTAGCTTCATTCCCCAACCCCTCCTAAAAAAATCTATCATTCAAGAAGAAACTGCAAAACCCTGAGTAAAACAACCTCCTTAAAAATGTCCTTAAATATGACTGTCCTGTAATACCTACAGAATAGCATTTTTTCATACTGCAGTACTGTTAAAACAATGTCAATGAAGACATCAGAGAGAGTCATACACTTTGGATTTTGTGAAATAAAAAAATCAGCTCGTAGAAAGTGAACATTAAGTAAACAGGCAAATTTTAACTTCTTTCTGCACTACAGCTTTGAATATATATGACAAACTTTTAACATGTTGAGTGCTTTTTGACATAGAAGCTCAGAAGCATATTGTTTCATAGCCTTTTTTATTTTGAAGGGTTTACAGATGGTAAGGTAACCAAAAATGTGCTCAGGTTGCAACTAATTAAACAAAGTAGAGAGAAGAAACAAACTTTTCTCACCCAGGCTATGCTCCTCTTTTTTTCTCTTTTCCCATTTTGAGCTATCCACATAGGCTGAAGAAAGAAGAGATCTTCGACCTAAAGAAGAGAGAAATCAGTATGTAAGCTGGGTTGCTTAAACAGCTCTAAACAAACATTCTATTAGGTACCACCTTTTTCTGTCATATTTACCAAGTGGGATGCATTAAACTGTCTTTACATCAGTAGCTGCTACCATAACAATTCAGATTCTTTATATGTGGATCAGCTATTACATTGTAATATTTAAAACTGAAAAGCTTTCCCCAAAAGTTTTTTTTTCCCAGCATGAAACAAGTATTTCCAAACCTAGACTCCATATTTAAGAAAACAGCAAATTTGTAAAGGTAGAAAAGACCCCCACAATAAAAGCAACTTCTTTGTGCACAGAGACCTTTTTCATCAAATCTTAGCAATCAACTAAATGTAGGTTAAAAACATAAGCAAAAAAAAAAAATGGCTCCACATAAATAGGCTTTTCTGTTGTTGCTGAATGGTTATAATTTCTACCTATAAAAGCATGTCTCACTGAAAATACTTTCAGATTTTTATAATCTGCATTCTTTCATCTCCTATGAACTGCAGACTCACTGAAATATTTCTGAAAGCTTTTTCCAAATACTCTTCATACCACCAAAACCACTCAAGATGCTGTGCTAGCTTTTGAAACAAAAAAGAAAATGCTTCAGCTGGAAGAATTTGTGTATCAGTCACAGACGATTAGGTCCTGAAAATGCATGAGGAACACCTGGATAAAATTTGTTGAAGGAAGATACAGAAATAGATGTAGAAGGTTGCAGGAAGTAATGTGATGAAATACTTTAAAAATAGACAATATAATGCTACATAGTAGTCTTAGCAACTACTTCAAAGCCTTGATCTAAATATCTATCTGCTAGCACTGAAAGTTTTGTTTCAGATGTGAAATAATTTTCCTTCTTATCACTCTTCCGACACACAATTATACCCACACATCCAGCACTGAACACCTCGGGAAACTATCGTCAGAAAGATTCAGAGCACAGGATTCCACAGTTAGACTTCAAAAATATGGAAGTGTGTACAACTATACCAAACAGAAAATTTAAGAAAAGAAAAAATAAAAAGGCATTTCTGGTTGGTTGGTGGCGTTTCCTTTAGCAGTCATTATGTTGATAAAAGAGGCACACAAAAGATCCGCGGGGTTTGGTGTGGCGGGATTTGGGTCTTTTATTGTCGGATTTTTGCTTCAGCGTAAACAAAAAGGCATTCACTCATTCACAGCTAAGGAAGCCACTAGGAAGCATGAGGCTTTCCAGGGCTGTTTTCCGCAGAACAGGCCCCGCGGGTGGGAGCGCTGCGCTGAGCGGCGCCGAGGCCGGGCCCAGAGCCAGGGCCAGGGGGCCAGGAGCCAGGGCCAGGGGGCCAGGGCCAGGGGGCCAGGGCCAGGGCCGGGGCCAGGGCCGCAGGGCCAGGAGGCCAGGGCCGG
>VZTT01071172.1:48116-105061 GCA_013400855.1 Buphagus erythrorhynchus
TAACCAAGACAAAAATCTAATAAAACAGAGAAAAAAAAAAAAAAAAACTAAACTAAATGACCCCCCCCCCTGAAAAAAAAAAAAAAAAAAAAACAGACCAAACAAAAACACAAAAACAGAAACAAACAAAAAATGAGCAAACAAAACATACACAACAAGAACCCAAACAAACAAATTGCAAACAACTAGGAAACCATGCTTCATGTGGGCAATACATACTTAAAATTTACCATGTCTATTGCATGACATATAAATAAAATTAATTCTTTATAAACGTTGGATGTAAGGAGGAATGTAGTTACTATTTCTGATGTGCTAGAAGGACAACTGCAAGTTTGTCATTGACCCAATAAGCATGGTTTACCTAAGTCCAATTACTTGCTGTATTTTAGGTGATATATTGGGTTTGCACAGCCTGGTTGTTGGTAGTAGGTGGGCCATTAGAGGTGGCTTCTGTGACAAGCTGCCAGAAGCTTCCACCATGTCTGGCAGAGCCAAGCCCTGATGGCTCTGAGGATGGACATGCTGCTGGCCAAGCCTGGGCCAACTAGAGATGTTGGTAACACCTCTGTGATAAGATATTTAAGAAGAAATCAAAACAAAAGTTATTGTACAGTTGTAACTGCAGCCAGAGAAGAGCAGAGTGAGAGCATGTGAGAAGAACAACCCTGTGGACACCGAGGACAGTGAAGGAGGAGCAGGAGATGTTCCAGATGCTAAGGTTCCCATGCAGCCCATGGTGCAGCCCATGGAGATCCATGGGGAATGCAGGGATCCACCTGCAGCCCATGGAGGAGCCCACGCTGGAGCAGGTGGATGCCTGGGAGGAGGCTGTAACCCCATGGGAGACCTATGGAGAGAGGGGCCATGCTCCCAGGCTGCAGCAGCCTGTCCTTGGAGGACTCCACCCTGTGGAAGAGTGACCCAGGCTGCAGCAGTCTGGGGAGGACTGTGTGCCCGTGGGATGGACTCACACTGGAAAAGGTTATGGACATCTCTCTACCATGGGAGGGGACCCCACAGTGCAGTACAGGAAGGACTCCTCTCCCTGAGCAGTGGCAGAAGCCACGGGTCATGAACTGACCATAATCCCCACTCCCTGTCTCCCTGTGCCACTGGGGGAGGAGGTAGAGCTGGGAAGGAGGGAGGGGTGGGGAGGAAGGTGTTTTTAAGGGTTTATTTACTTCTCATTGTCCTGCTCTGATTTTTTTTTTAGTAATGAATTCACTTCGTATCTCTAAGTTGAGCCTGTTTTACCTGTGATGGTATTTGGTGGGGGATCTTTCCCAGTCCTTGTCTCAGCCCGTGAACCCTTTGGTAAATTTTCTCTCCTCTGGGCAGTTTGCAGAGGGGAGTGAGTGAGTGGCTTTGGTGGGTGCCTGGCACCAGCATCAACCCACAAGAGGTATTTTCAACATGATTATTTTCTCTGTTCAACATCCGTACAAAAATACTACTGTTATGAATACTTTACAGGTAAATACAACCTTTGGTTTGTATTGCATAATTCTGAATTCTGTATTGCATTTGCTGATAGAAGAGACATCTATTGGCTACAATAAACTTTTAAGTACTTAGAAGATGGTCTGCTTAAACCCCACTACTGCTTTTGCAACTTCATGGGGCTATGACCTTAGTTTCAGCTATCAGAAGACAGAACATTGAGGAAACACATTCTTGTAAAAGCTTTTGTTCACAAAATTAAAATTTGTCTTACTTTGACACTGATAAAATAAAAATATGCCCTCTATCATTCAGAGCATGAGATGTTTACTGTAAAAATCTTCATAAACTGTTATTCTGGCAAAGTGATTGCATTTTTGGAATAGTTTCAAGCAGTAATGGAAATTAGAATAATGCTAGAAGTTATTTATGTGTGGTTTTAAAGATGTCCCAGAGGTTATAGTGACCTTCATCCATCCACCTCTATGCAGAAAAGAGCAATTAGAAGAATTTTTTAATTCAATATATTTACTTTTCTTGACTCACAGTACATGCATTACCAAAATGCTAAATGAAACCAAAAAAATCCTGTCATATGTACTGAACATTATGGGTTTTTTTTCTATTCTGAATACGTGTTATACTGTTTCGTATTGGTGCCCCAAGTTTGGTGCGCATGGTTCTCAGCAGCCAGGAATCAAATATTACATGAGCAATATTGTACCTTGAAAAGCTCCTGAAATATCTGAAAGATGCTCACATGCTGTACAAACATATTCCAGTGGACAAAACTGAAACGTTATTTTCACTAAATGCAAAATCGGTCGGAGTTCCCTGTTCTTCCGCCTTGTCTCTGCAGCAGGACTAAAAATAGATCTTCATACATCACCTTAGTTACAAAAGTTTCATCACTGAAGGAATTATGTTCTTAATGTTCCCTCCAAGGTCTTATATAATTGTATGAAAATGCTATTTTTCCAACATATTTAGGATGCTCAACTATGAAGGCTGGTGTCATATAGAATCTGCAGCTTGTCCAGAGAGGTACTGATCTTCTCCCTCACATTTGCTACAGGGGAGACTAGAGACGCTTTCAACTCCACAATAAAAAAACTTAACCATTCCAATAACTTTCTACTAATACTTTAAAAACAAATTTTTTGGAAGTCATACTCTTAAAATAATTTCTCTGTTGTATGTGATTGGAGGGACGGTGGATTTCCTAAGAATAAGCAGCTGTGCAACATAAATAGTCACCCTTTTCCAATTAAGAGGCAAACTGACACCAAGACACATTGACTTCTCCATGCTAAGTCATTTATTATTAATGCAGTTTTCCAATATACATTAATGTAATTTCCTTTACTAGGTGCCCACTGTGGATCTTCTTATTTTCCTATATGGGAGAACAATAGCAGGAAGGAGAAATATGTGCACATTATTTAAACTGAGGAAGGGACAGGTGCAAAATTAAGTGATTTTTAGCTGAATAGCACAAAACATTTACACAAGTTCAAATGGGAACTACTTAGATATGTGTTAATAAGGGATTTGCAAGAACTGATGTCATGCAAGGATGACACAAGAGCTAGAATTATGCTTTGCTGCAAAGTTCAAGGAGCTAAGTACAACATCCTGAGAGAGAATGCAATGGAGATTTATTAGAGCACATCAGTCATTCATGAGGTCACATGGATTTTGGACACATCACACAATAATGTTAACTTCTGTAAATCTGTGTTGGTCTCCTTCATTATAGGGATTTGTAAGGAAATAAATAGACTATCCACACTATTTGATATGTTTTACAACAACAACAATGGCAATAATAATCATTATTACATACTATTATATATTATATAAAATATAATATCATTAAACATAATTCCATTACTATATAATAAATATATAGCAATTAATTATTAAGTTTATATAATGAATATGTAATAATATAACAATATAATTATTATATATTATGAAATATTATTACAATAATTATATTATTATAGGTTATTATTATTATTAATGTTGGGTATTTGAACATGTACTTGAAATATTTATTTGAATAACTGCAATGAAAGTTTCCATAGTAGTTTGCAAGCAAATATTTTATTAGGAGCGTTTTGGGGCATTACAAAAAGGGTACATAAGGGTCATCAATTCTATATTTACTTTTAAAGAAAGGACATGACACAATTTTCAACCAACTTCTTGGGACTCACCATACCTAGCCTCAGCCAACAGATTGAAAATATTTTCTGGCTAAACTGGTCTTTGGCAGAAAACTAAATTTTTAAATTAATATTTTCTCCAAGTACATTCTGTCTTCCATGAAGAAAAATTAACCCTTGTTAATCATTAAACAGCAGATATGCTGGAGGACATGATGAGAAAAAGCTGAAATTCTCAAAAGCCTGTAGAAACGAGGTGTCAGGAACCTCAGAGAGTTTAACAAGGACTAGTCCAAAATACTGATGCAACACTGCAGAGAATGGGATGAATGGTTGGAAGGTATCTTTGATAGAGGCGAAGCCAAACCCTTCATGGAAGTGCGCAGTGACAGGACTGGAGGGAACAGGAACAAATCAGAACACAGGAATAAGAAACTGTTTTCACTGGAGAATTTCCACTGCACTGGAACAGATTTCCCTGAGAGATGATGGAGTATTCATCCCTGGGAGATATTAAAAACTCAACTGGCATCTTCAGCTGCCTGATCTAGTTGGATCCATTTTGAACAAGGTGTTGGACTAGATGACCTCCGGAGGTGCCTTCCAACCTCACCGTGATTCTTCAGCTCCATAAATACTGTGTTCTCTTCAGAGGCTGAAGTTATTAATACAGCAAATCTATTTTCCTTTGTCAGTCAGACAACCGGTAGTCTCCATGGTAACAAGGGGAATTCCTATATCTCAATTTTTCCCAATTGTTAGATTGATTACCATACTTTAGTAAGGTCTAAGTGAAGGTGAAGGAATTCCTGATTACCACAGGGTTATCTTTTTTTTCACTATGCTGTTTCTTTATCAGATGGGGATTTTGGAAGACAAAGTTCAGTAAATTGCACAAGGCTGTTGGTGCCAGTAAAACATGTGGAGAGACATTTTACCATCTGCTTATTGCACAAAAATAGCTAGAGAAAAGGAAACTACTCTTATCTCTTTTACCAGAGTTTCATTAACAGCCTGTCATGTTAGAAAAACTCAACATTAAATTATTATTCCTGGTTTATACCATAAAGAAGGCAATGAAGTTATATTCCTGGATTTAAAGGTATTAAGAACCAACAAATAGTTAAATGTTTACTTGCTTTGGAAAGGAGCAATTAGGTATCCACTATATATCCACTGAAATCCCTTATTCTGTCTCTCTGATTTTGTGTTGCTTTTTAGATGATTTAGAAATATACTCAGTTTCAGCAGTATCTGCAGTGCTGTAAAACTAAGTCTTTTTGCTATTTACCTTAATAGTTCTCATATTGCACCCCACATAGTTACAAGAAGGGAAACATCAGCTATATTTACAATGTCAAGAATGACAACTTTTTTTTCCTTAAGCTTTCATCTTGTTTGCTCCCTTAAAAGCACTAAAAATGAATAGAAAAGAATTTCCTGGGGAAAACCCTGAAACACTTAGATAAAATAGAAGGAAATGACAGTGAAAGAGAATGACAGGCCTGTGTGTCATGGATGGGGGTGGGAGACTCCAAATTATGAAGCAGAGGGTAAAAAGCAAAGTCTTTCTTCATAGTCAGTGGCTAAAAAGTCATGACATTATTAATCATTTGTATAGTACAAGAAATGTGCATGTCTCTGTGCTGCCAAAGATAAACAAGTCGAAGGATCTGTCATGGGTTTACATTTTAAAGGAAGGGGAAAAGTCAGAGGAACACAGTACTGTACATGTAACCAGCACAGCTTTCAAGTTTTAGAGAACAGTTGAAGTTTTTATAAGGTGAAGAGTAGTTACAATTGAAAATTGCTTTCTGTGTAATTTCTATCTAAAAAGGTTGTTTTAAATCAACCTGTTCCTCTCCTGCAAAGCTGTACAGGCTTCAGTGAAAATTTCTGCAGTCAGAAAGGTTTTTAATTAAGAAAAGCTTCAGACAGCATTTTGGAACTTATTCTGAAAAAAAAAAATTAATTACTACTTGAAAGTAAATTGTGCTTATAGATGTTTTTGGGCACCGAATAGAAATATGAGTAGCTCTTTATTTGTAGTATATGCATGTGACTTAGATTTGCATTGTACTGAAATATTTTGTGGACAAGAAGTTGGTATATTTGCCACAAACTTTTACCCAGGTAAGTTAGGTGCTCACTAGGAAGAGTCTCCTTATACAAGCAGCAGAGAAAGTGATATGTGTGTCTGTTTTCTCTGAGGATGAATCACAGGAACAGGGAGAGTAGATTTGGAGACTAAGACAATTACTGCCGTCCATTTGCTGAAAGGGAGTTCTAGAAAATCTTGAGCTCAGAAAACATTTTTCTGAGGCAATGTTTCAAATTACTCTTCAGTTACACTAAAGATTTCAGTTGGCTTTAGGACCAACACATCAGTTTACTCATGCCCCTTTCCCATTGATGGATTAACTAATTCTCCTATTTGATTCCAGACTGGGCTAGCTAGGGGTATGTCACACTTTCAAGCAGCCAAGCGTTTACTAATTTGGAGTGTTTTTGACTCTCAGCTAGTAGCCGCTGCTGCTAAGAGCAATTTTGGCAGAGGGGTCACATTGTTATACCTTCTGGTTTGTATATCATCAGCTGGAGTAATTTTTCAGAACAATGCTGAATGCTTATTACATACTGCTTCAAGCACGTCAGTATATATTAATATTACACTGAGCAGACATTTCATTTCACAGAAGGAGTTAGGAAGGTTTAGACATAAAAGATGACACTCAAAGATGTGAAACAAAGTAATTTTAAAGTACCTAAGGTAAGCTGCATTTAACCTTGTTGTGTACTGGTTTTAAGAATCAAATTTTTATCTAGTTTAATTTATATTCAAAGAGAATTTAATCAAGTCCTATTCACAGTACTGTAGCACTTAATTATCTAAATCTGTAAGAATGCTCCTCTTTACATATGTACTTGTATATAGCTCATATTCATCTTCTCAGTATCCAACCTGCCAGTTGAACTCCTGCATATATAAATTAGTTTTCTTTTAAAAAATACAATGCTTCTAGGCTAAAAGATGCTGGTAACTATCAGGGTTCATAATTTGACATACTGGTAGTTCTCAAACCTCAGTATAGCTGGCTAGTAGACTCTCATATAAATCTCACTAAGAAAATCAGATACCTTTTTTATTCAGCAAGAGATGAAACAGCAGAAACTGCTATCCGAGTCACAGACCAGCAAGGTTCTAAGGAAAGCCTGGTCTGTACCAGTCAAAAAGCTTTCTTTGGGACATTCTGCAAACACAGATGACTGGTTGAGACCAGATCATAACAGTGCATATGTGTGAGTGTGACATAAATCTAACAAAAATGCAGTCAAAAAAGAGCCAAAACCAGCCAAGGAAGTACCAGCAGCATGGATGGTCCTGGAAAAGATCCAGACTGGGAGAGAAAGTTCTAATTTTGGACAGAATGTGGGCTTAAAACAGATCTGATTTTCTGAACAAAGAAACTGCCTCCTGTTGCTTGTCCCTACTGTATTCAAGGAGAGAGAATTTTGTGTACTTTCTTTGTAAACAGAGAGCAACACACACTCCAAATTGCAAACTTTCCAGATTTAACATGTTTTATGTAAAGGCTCTTGGCTGAAAGCAGATATATACGCCTGAGGGTACGTGATGTTTGATTCAAAGTTACCACTTTTCCAAAATTCACTGCCTTTTCAAACTGTCCTCCTCAGCATTATTTTACAGTTATGAGTGATTTATCCTAGGCAGATTTATTTATTTATCCTAGGCAGAAAAAAGTAGGCAATTCAAGGATCAAAATGAAACTTGTTTTTTTCCTCCATGGATACTGTGCATTGACATAACTAGCAGAACATGTCACTGTATCTTTCTCTCCTTGCAGTCCTCCCTGGTGATGTCAAGCACGCCTCCAGAAAGGCATAGAATCACCGAATCTATATTGGAAAAGACCTTTAAAATCATTGAGCCACAACATTGCCAAGTCCACTGCTAAAACATATCTCTCAGTACAATATATTTGAAACATCTCCAGGTGTAGTGACTCAACCACTTCCTGTGCAGACTAGTCCATACTTGACAAGCTTTTCCATGAAGAAATTTTTCATAGCATCCAATCTAAACCTTCCCTGGAGCAACATGAGTACCTCTTCTCTTATTCTATTATTTGAAAGAAGAAGCTGATCCCCATCTGTGTACAGCCTCCTTTCAGGTAGTTGCAGAGAGTAATAATGTTCTCCAGAGCTTCCTTTTCTCTAGTCTGAGAGGCCCAGCTCCTTCAATCACTCTTTACAGGACTTGTGCTCCAGACCCTTCACCAGCTCCGTTGTCCTTCTCTGGACACACTTCATCATCTGAACGTTTTTCTTGTCATGAAGGGCCCAAAACTGAACACAGGATTTGAGGTGACCTCAGCAGTGCCCAGGACAGGGGGACAATCCCTGCCCTGCTCCTGCTGGCCACACTATTGCTGGTACAGGCCAGGATGCCATTGGCCTTCTTGGCCACCTGGGCACTGCTGGCTCATGTTCAGCTGCTGTCACCAGCACCCCCAGGTCCTTTTCCTGTGGGCAGCTTTGCAGCCACTCTGCCCCAGCCTGTGGCACTGCCTGGGGTTGTTGTGACCCAAGGGCAGGACCCAGCACTGGCCTTGTTGAACCTCACACCACTGGCCTTGGGCCATGATCCAGCCTGCCCAGATCCCTCTGCAGAGCCTTCCTGCCCTCCAGCACATCAACACTCCCACCACCAAGATTGGCAAACACAGTCTTCTTTCCTGAGGAAGTTCCCTAGGTGCTGGCCTGGGCTGTTTTAAGCCAGTGTGGACCCACATCCTACTGTGCAACTTTGTGAGAATGTCCGTTGCCTTAATTCACCTCTCAGTTTTTTGGGAAACTGGTGGAAACTAGTGGAAATGATCAGCAAGAGGTAAAAGATTCTCAAAGGGTCTTGACTCAAAAATGCCATGGTCACATGGCATGGAGGGAAAGTTATTCTGCCAAAAGTATTATATTCTTCTATCAATACTCTTATTTCAATCCTGTTGTGGATTTCTTATCTCTCTGGCTTAGGCAAATTGAGAGTACACTACAGAGCCTGTAGCTGGATATTACATACTCCAAATTATTCAAATTTTCTTAAAGTCTTTCTTATCAGTGACTTTAATTTCCAGTTGCTCAGTTGAACAGTAAAAAATATAAATGTTAGGGTATAGGCTGTAACAGATTTTTTTTTGTTTCAGCTGAAGACTAAAATAAAGGCTTCTCATTTCTTTCCTGCTGCTGTTCCAAGCTTCTTCTTCCCCTTCAGATAAGGACCTAAGGAGACCCTTATTCAAACACATGGCTTATATTGATGTCATGATGTTCTTAGATGGTGCAGATACTCCTTCTAACTTTCTGTCCTCCAGGTAGAATACTGTATAGTGACAAGACTATTGAAACCCATTTGTGAAACCCATTGCAGACTTTTCTTTAATAAGATTGGGAGTTTCCATGAGGACAGAAGAGGAAGAAAGTGATCTCATATAACTGATTTAACCTACATGTGATGAAGCCCTTCCTACTGGGTTAGTATTCCTAGCCAGCAAGATAAATGTAATCAAACTCTGCAGTGGCATCTTGAATTCCTGTTTTGATTACCACCTTTCATCAGGTCACAAATTTACATCTGAATATGGAGTAAGTGCTTCTCTAGGAACTGTAACAGTGATTCTCTGTTGCAAGAACTCATTTTTTTCTTTTCCAGTTTGCCATGGGTAATGATAGTTTTTTCTGCTGGCTAGCACAATAAAGCTGAAGAAAAGACTTGGGTCAAGACCCATATTTTATAGGGTCAAATTGTTCTTTATCTAGCTCAGCATCTTTGACTGCACTACTGCTCAGGCAGAAGAAGAAGGAAGTTTGCATGTCAGGAAGATTGCTTCCTATTGCAGCATGAATAGCCCAACTGGTAGCAAGTTGGCTGTGTGCCATTAAAAATTGAACAGCCAAGTCGAACTGGGTCAGGTTTACACTTTACCAGGGTAATGCTGTCTAGTCAGACACAAGCACAGGAGCATTTTCAGATCAGTCTGCCCAGCCATGGGAGAAGAAAGAGAGAGCAAAGGAAGTTTGGCTGTCAGAAACCTTATTTTATCTTCTATTGTAAATACACAACTGGCAGCTGGTCAGGCTTTCAAAGTTGAAAGGTCTACTGGCACCTGTTTTAGGTACATCTCTTCCTCAGTAATGGGCTATAAATATAAGCTGCAGACAGCAGCCTCAACTGAGAGCTAAAGCTGTTTTCCATCTGAGCTGTGGACTATGTTGTCTAGTAGTTCTGCCTGTGTGCCTTGCCTAAGGACAAACAGCTCAGGTTGTAATCTTTATTGCTATTGCATGAGGTGACCACTGCTCTGGCTATCAGGCCCAGTCTGCTGCCCATTAAAGACAGGAGGCAGACCTGAGATGCTGTTTGAGTATGCTGAACTGTCTCCATGAAGTCCTCTTTACTCTCACATGGGTTACACTTGGCTTGTGGTAAAGCAAGTTAGTTCTGAAAGTCAATTCAACTTCCCCATAGATCACGGTTTTAAAAATTACCCTTTAAAAACAACATTAATAGAATGGCTGAAGACAAGAGAATTAAAATTTGCATTAAGACATGGAGAGTGCAATCCCATCCACCACAAATATGAAGATATGCTTACTTTCTCACACAGTGAACCTTAACACACTTTGGAGCAGCATGCAGTTTTGCTCTATATTTGGTCTTACAGTCTCACTAACATAACTGCCTACGACTTCACACTTGTTAGGAAGAGGATGTGCCACTAGCAGCTGCCTAGAGGAAAGAATAAGCAAAAGGAAGATAGAGCAGAAGGGGAAATAAATCGCTAGAAAAGACAGCTGATGGCACTTGAGGCAAGCGATGCTATTCCCTCTTACAAAGGAAAGCTCCATAACAACTAAGTGTATACCCAAAAAGAACATTATTCAGACTGTAAAGTCAAACACAAAAAGGCTGGAAGAAATAAAGATGTGAGGAGATAGACAAGAAATTGGTTCAAATGTCTCCATCAGCATGGAAACAAGAGAGCTCACATACTCAGTGAGGGAGATTGGTCAGTCACCTTGCTGAGGGAGCAGCAAGACTGAGAGAGGCATTCAGGAGGGCTGAAGGGAAGAAGCGTTGCTTCCCCAGAACTTGGAGCTAAAGCTGAGGGTGCAGTATGTTTCTTTTACAGATGTTGGAAAGCTGTAACAGTAAAATGAGAAAGGAAGCACAAGGACTGGATATCCTTGTAGGATGGTTGCTGAAGGTGTTAAGAGAATGGCTTGTAGAGTGCAGTGGTGAAGGACCTGAGAAAATGGAGGTAGAGCTAAGTGAAGGGAGGAGCTAGAAGAAGTGAAATACACAGCTGTGTCTCAGTTATGACTGCATTTTTCTCCCTTGATTGAGCTGTGGGGCTGGTTTTCAGCCCAACTGACTGCTCCTGAGTGTATTCATGCTCTCCTGAAAGGCACCTTTCCTAAAATAATTCCAGCCACTGTACAGAGTGGATCTAATGAAGCCCCTACATCTTGCATCCACTCAGACTGAGCTTTATGGGAGAAATTTTAAGTGCTGATTCATGGTAGTCATGGCGTACAGATGTAGTTCTCTTTTGTACACTTTTTCAATCCTTTTTGTCCCTAGAGCAAGGCTGACCCTAATTTCGCTGTTGTCACGGAGCAACCCTGACCACTTTCTCCCTGGGAGCCGCAGGGTCTGAAGCTTGTGACCCTCTGTCACAGTGGGGAAAAGCCTCACATCTTTCCCACAAACCTGACTTCAATGGCTTATACCCCACAAGACCAAGATGAAAAGGTTTTACTCTGTAACCAGCTTGTAAAATGCAGGAGACGCTGGCTGGAGAGGATAGGGCTACAGGATGAGGGAGATGTGGTTCTTCTGATGGCCTTGCCTCCAGGCATCTCCCTGTGTAACTGAATCAGAAAGTGGCAGGAGAGTCAGAACTGAGAAAGAACAATATAGCAAAATAAAAATGCAGAGTAAGTCTTGAAAAGCCACATATTTAATTAAATTATTTTGAAGGGCTTTCAGGTTTGAATAGTGTGGGACAGCTTTCTACTTGCTGGGTAACCAGGCCTTGTCTTCATGTTAACAACATAAAGCAGCTCTAAAACAAAAGAGATTTTGGGGATGTTTACTATAGAGTTTGAAAGGCATTTAAATTGGTAAGATTATCTATTTTATTAATCAAGTAGACCACCAAAATGATTATGCTGTCTTTCCCTGCTTCTCAAACTCTTTTTGTATGGCTCACAGCTATTTGGGACAAAATTTTAAGGTGAAAAGTTGAAGATGCTTGAAAACAAAAAATCAAAATGGAGAAATTTTCTGACATACAAGCAATTGCTCCTCTCCTTTAGACAACACTGGAACTGAGGTGCTTGAGCTGCAGAAAAGAGAATCACAGAATCACAGAATCACTAGGCTGGAAGAGACCTTCAAGATCATCGAGTCCACCCCACGCCCTAACACCTCAACTAAACCATGGCACCCAGTGCCACATCCAGTCGTTTTTTTAAACACATCCAGGGATGGTAACTCCACCACTTCCTCAGGCAGACAATTCCAGTACTTCATCACTCTTTCAATGAAAAACTTTTTCCTAATATCCAACCCATATTTCCCTTGGCACAGTTTGAGATTGTGTCCTCTGGTTCTGTCAGCTGCTGCCTGGAGAAAGAGACCAACCCCACCTGACTACAGCCACCTTTCAGGGAGCTGTACAGAGTGGTAAGGTCACCTCTGAGTCTCCCTTTCTCCAGGCTAAACAACCCCAGCTCCCTCAGTCATTGCTCACAGGGCTTGTGTTCCAAGCCCCTCACCAGCCTTGGTGCCTCCTCTGGATGCTCAAGTGTCTCAAGGTCCTTCCTAAACTGAGGGGACAGAACTGGACACAGCACTCAGGGTGTGACCTCACCAGGGCCGAGTACAGGGGAAGAATGAACTCCCTGTTCCTGCTGGCCACACTATTCCTGATACAGGCCAGGATGCCATTGGCCCTCTTGGCCACCAGGACACACTGCTGGCTCATGTTCAGTCAGCTGTTGACCAGCACCCCCAGGTCCCTTTCTGCTTGGGCACTTCTGCAGAAGACGGCAGATAATTTTTGGTGAACAGATCTTTAACTGTACAACAAAACCACAAAAATGCAAAAGCTAGTGTAGGTTTCCTGACCATGCTGCTTTATAAAGATGTTGCTTAGGGATGATAGGAACAGGATGAGACCACTCTTTATAATCTGATTGTAAGATTTTATGGTTACTGTCAATCCAAAGGGATTTTTGTTTTCATTTGTCTTTGAAAAATTTCACATATGGAAATTGATGCATTAATAAATATACTCTGGCTGACTGGACTGTTAATTCATGAGATTTAAAAATAAAAACAAGATTAACAATTCTGACTGCTCCGTGCAAATCTGTGTCTTCTGACTGTGTGCTCTTACTCACAGACTCACTCTTTAATCTGAAAAGTGCAAACCCTGAAGCGGTTTTTTAGAATTAATCTAAAATTTATTCCATTTAATCTAAAATCAATTAAATATTTGTTTTGCTTAGTAGCAAGGACTTTTGTACTGCACTCACAGTATTGTCTCTTGAAAATGGTAAATGCACCTGTGCCAGTCATTCTGTCTGCTCATCCACCACACTGGACTGTTCTTTTTTCTTTCAAGCATTTCATAAGAAAATGATAGAAATGTCTCTGCAGCAGTGTTCTCAGAGATCATCCTGATCACTTAGAATCTCTTGTAGAAAGGTGAGTGGTGGTCTAAACACTAGGGTCCTAAGGAGTTAATGAAAACAAGTAAAATGAAAAGAGAAGATACTTTTTTTTTAAATAAAAGAAGAGCAGAAAATAAGAAAATGTATTTTGCTATTTTGCCGCTATCTGTCAAAAACATATGCCATTAATCTTTCATACTCCTCTACATACATAATAGGATCTACACAAAAATTGGCTGTACGTGAAATGCACAATTAAAGCCTTAGAATAAAATAAATCTGTAAGTATTCAACAGAAATGAGTAGTGGCATGGTTTCATGCTATACAGGTATTGGATCTGCTAGTAAAAGTCAGGTAGGAAGATCACTGATGTCACTGCTGAAAACAGGAGTGCTAGTGAATGTCCTCAACAGATGTTCACTAGTGAACTGTGCCCAACTATTTAAAATATTTCTGTCTTACAGCTTCATGTTGCAAAAGAGTGGGTTGAACAGGCAGCACAAGCATGCCTCATCCCCTTCAGAGTGAAAATAGGCAGGTTTGCTTAACCTGGGCATAATATATTTTAAATGAAGTAGCCACAGTGTAATGGGTGACATTTGCACCACGCTCCCTCATGACTCGTTCTGCCAGCTGGCTGGGGGTGGTTCCTGCCACAGAGAGCTGGTCACAAACGTGTATGAGCCACTGCGGTCGTGAGCAGCCCCAGATGTTTCTGTAGGAAATATTTCAGTGGAATTAGTTTTGCTGGTGTCTAGTCTTGACTCTTCATGTGAAGTCCGCCTCATGCAGTCCTTTTAGGACCTGTTATGTAGTAGCTTTAATAAAAACTCCTGTTAGGGAATGGCTTTTAATGCTTTCCACCAAAGTTAGATCAAGCTTCCAGGCAGTGCCTGCATGCATGTTTAGCAGACCTATATAATTTTGGACCTATCTGATTTTGGTGCTGCTCTCACAGGCCTCCAGGATAGATTGTACTAGGCACAATACTGTTTCAATTTTACTGTAACTTTCTTCACAGCAAGACTGCACCACTGCTGTCAGTTGTCATTATATTTATATTGCTGGCTAGCTTTATAACCTGATTTTGGAAAATCATCTTGGCCTTTGAAGCAACTAGAAAAAATCATGATTTACTGTTTCTAGAAAAGCTCTATAATTTGTAGTAGAAATTCTGTAAAGAATAAAGCAACTTGCAGAATTCCCTTGCAACATATCACTCTGTATTGATAAATATTCTTCTGGGTTTATATCTGCCACTTATCTCGTATAACTGTATTTCTTTAAAAAACATTTATGTGACACCTTCTCTGACATTTTTAGACAGTTCCTATCTCCATTAATTTAGTAATAGTTCTCCACAAGGTAGAAATACCTTTCTAGTTTTCACACAACTCCATCATTGTCAGTTTTACAGCAACCCATTTTTTAGCTGGCTAATTAGTGTCTTGAACATAATTTATTCCTCAGTGATTTTCCCTTCAGAAGTGTAAGGGTATTTAAGTACTGAAAAAAGTGCAGTACAATCAGAGAACCCCAACTCCAAAAACACAAGCTAACATTCTCTACTGATGTAAATTGACAGAGGTCTTTTGAATAAGATGTTCCCACTACAAGAAATATGTCAGTACAGAAAATAATTCAGTAAAGGGAAAGTCTGGCTTCACCCAAATTAAATAATTTCTGTGATGGGATAGATGTAAAGTATTTTTTCAGAGAGGATAATCAAAATGATAGGACACCAGAAGACTTATTCATAATGTATCTGTTCTCTGTTCAGCTGTACTTTCATTACAGGCAACCATTAGGAAAATTTATGCTATATGATTCATCATATAGCATATGCCACCATATCACACATTATCATACATAGAAGCAGCATTAGCAATGTGTTTCATCATTTGCAAATGCTGAAATTACTGACATCCTGCATGTGTTTTTAGATCAGATTTTCGTCTTATGAACCAGTGGGCAAATACATTTGGCTGCATGAGCTACATGAGCCTAAGAGTGTATTAGTGGGACAGACAAATTTGGTAAGAGGATGTGTATTAATTTGGCTGTTACCTTTAGATACCCTGGGCTTTCAACACATCACTACTGCCACAGAAATGCCCTTTTGGAATATTTGAGAGGCTCTCTTCTACTTAATTTCTGATAGTTCGAAAATGTAAGTGAAAACTTAAGTGAACATGGCTCAGTTTTGAACTAAGCTGAAGTTTGTGAAAAATACCAAACATATTTTTCTAAATCATATTTTTGTGACTGACAATGGAGAAATTTTGGGATTCAGTGATAGTGAGTCACATGGGAATGAACTAGGTCATTCTTCAACATATCCTCATCCTCCTCATGTAGAGGTAATCTATAATCCTAATAGTAATTGCTACCTACCTTCAAAGCACCAGGGAAAACAAAGGAAATGGGGAAGAAAACAAAGGATTAGTTCTGGATTTCTTTTTTTTTTTAGCCTCCAGCATGTATTTCTAGTGTTTGCATAAGCCTTCTTCCACTTTTTAAGGCATATACCTCAGAGAATTAGAAATGGAGTATCTATCTTTGTTATTATTTGAGTTATCATACAGAAAACATTCCATTTGCTTTCTCTATGCTCAAAAAGTTTGAAATGCTCTCTGTGAAGTCTGATGATGCCAATTCAATCAGGATCTCATTCAAACAAACAAATTCAAAAGGTTAATTAATATTTAAATATGACCTTTCTGTTAGAAAAAGTAACTAAGTAATTAAGTCTCTTATTCCAATTTTCTGTGTACTCCTTAAACAATAATGGTATTTCTATTTTCTTTACTTCAGTTTTGCAATACATTTGGCTGGTTTTTCCTTTCTTTTTACATGATGCTGTTCTTTGAAAAATCTCTAAGAAAAAGATCTTTCTCTTTTAGCTTGTCTGAAGCCAAGTTGACAAATACCATAATCACTCCAGAGAATTTTTTATGTCCTCCATGTAGTCTGTAATAATAAAATTATCTCTCTGCATTAGAGGATCTGGCAGCTCTTCTGCTCTTGTCTTCTAACTAGTCCTCCATCATTGATTTAGCCTTCCCTTTACAAAAACCACTCTTCAGTGGTGCTCAGTGAAGAATGATCTTGTTAGACCAAGCCCATGCATTTGCCCTATAGAATACCTAGAAGGCCAAGAACTCCATATCTATTTCAATATGAAGTACAGCAGCTTCTCCAGTACATATTTATTTGCTTAAATTAATACAATACAACATACATGCTTTTACTATTGAGACAGAAAGTCAGAAACTAAAGATCCACATATAGTTGGTTCACTTCATGAGCTGTGGCTTTAAATAGGATGTTCTCGATGTTCTACATGAAATAAATATGCAACACATTATTTGCAAAATCTGTTAGGAGTACAAAATGTTAGCTCTGTTACATCTTGTTCAGCTAAGCAGACATGACATTTTCAAAATTGTTAATAATTATTAAAACTTCTAGGAATAATAAATATGTGGTACTTATATTACTTCTTAACTGTACACTCAAAACAGCAGAGTCCAGCAGCACCATATGAAGACAGAAATCAAAGAATAGGTAGTAGACAAACACAGAGTTGTAAAAAGGTGGGTGCAATAGCATTACTTGGTCTTTCCAGTAACTTGTTTTACAGGAAACAGCACAGGATAAACTTTAATTATGATATTGCTATAACGTATTTTACCCTTTGAGCTTCTGAACACAGAGCACCTGTCTTTGCTGTCACAAACTGAAGGCTGTCTGGCAGCCAGGAAAATTCAGTTTCACAAGGAGATGGCTGAGTCCTTGTGGCCAGACTGAAAACACCTTGTTCCAAGGTCACCTACAACTTTGCTTTCCCTGTAAAGGGAAAATTGTCTATCTTCACCCTTAAACTTTACTAGCCCAGATTTTAGCTTTTCCTCCCAATACTCTGTGCTCCAAAGTGTCTTGCAGAATTCTCCCTGCTACCCTTAATATCAGAAAAGCCTCTAACTTAACAAACCACATGCTTTCACTTGCCAGACTCATTAAGGTAGAGCAAATTTATCTTTCCTCAGCCTGACTTCTGGAAGCATCTCAGCTGTGCAAGTTTGTAGCCACTTTTACTTGCTATAATGCTGTTCGAAAGGATGAAACAAGGCTGCATAAAACAATGCAGGGAAATTATATAGCTGTGCTTTTATATGGACCTGGTGGAGACTGGGCTTTAGTTTCATGTGTCCCCATAAACTGAAAACCTGAATAATAGTAAGATAAAGACTTTTTTTGCCCCACAACATAGCTAGAAGACAATAGAAAAACTTACATTAGGAATAAGAAAAAGAAGAAAATATATCCCCCAATGTCCAGGACACAGGCAATGTCCCTATTGGACTTCTGAGCCTCTACACAAGGCAAAATAAGGAAGCTAATCCCTTGAAAATTACAAATGGGAAATAGCTTCATTAGGAGAGCAAATCTCTATAAAGCATTTTCAAAGCTATTAAAAAGCAAAGGCTGTTACTGTCTGTTCCCAAAGCGGTGCCAGTGTAAATAATGTGAAAATAACTTATGTTGAAAAAGCAAGGTGCTTCACAATGAAGGCTGTTATTTCACTTTTAATTTGCCCCTTGAGGCCTCTCTGTAACAAGTGTCTTAGACCCATTTGCATTATATTCTACAGTAGGAAAGATTGTCATCTCCTAACCCCTTTGCTTGGATCTTCTTACTTCAGTAATAATTTTGTTTGTAATTTCTCTTATTGATAATTTACAGTTTTAAATGAGGTTTTTTTACTATTCTAACATGAATTAGACTTGTGTGTTCGAGAATTAGCTTAGTGTGACCTTGTGACTGGGCATAATCTCAAAGTCTCATTGTAAAGAAATATTCTGGTTTCTAGAAAAATGTGATGAAAAGAGGTTCACATTATGAATTGCTTGCAAATAGTATTGCCATTCTGGAGCTCTTTTCCATTTGTTTGCATGGGGTTATCAGGTGCTTCTGCTCCAATGAGAACTGCAAATGTAGAAGTGGGTAAATTGACTGCAGTGTGGTTGAAGGAGTTTGGATTAACCATTTAGACAACCCAGAGCTGTCTGCAGCAATTTCGTTTCCTAAGGACACATCTGGCACGTTGTCTTACAAGGTCAGTAAGGAAACTCTGGACTGCAAGCTTCCAGTAGACATAATTTTTGCAGTCACAGAATCACATAATCACAGAAGCATTTAGGTAAGAAAAGACCTCTAAAATCATTAAACCCAACCTTTAACCATTCACTATCTGGTCAACTAGACTAAATGCCACATCCAGTCATTTCTTGAACACCTCCAGGGATGTTGTCTGGCTTGCTGCCCTTCTCTGGACATGCTCCAGCATCTCAGTGTCTTTCTTGGAGGGAGGGGGCCAAAACTGAACACAGGATTTGAGATGCAGCCTCACTCATTCTGAGTACAGGGGGACAATCCCTGCCCTGCTCCTGCTGGCCACACTATTGCTGGAACAGGCCAGGATGCCATTGGCCTTCTTGGCCACCTGGGCACTGCTGGCTCATGTTCAGCTGCTGTCACCAGCACCCCCAGGTCCTTTTCCTGTGGGCAGCTTTGCAGCCACTCTGCCCCAGCCTGTGGCACTGCCTGGGGTTGTTGTGGCCCAAGGGCAGGACCCAGCACTGGCCTTGTTGAACCTCACACCACTGGCCTCAGCCCATGAATCTACAAAGTGAATGAAGGGGCTCTCCATCCCCTCATCCAGATGATAAATAAAGATATTAAACAGGGCTGGGCACACCCCTTGGGAGCACTCCTGGTGACTGCCTGCCAGCTGCACTTAACCCCATATAACCACCACACTCTGAGCCTGGCCATACAGCCAGGTTTTCACCCGAGTGAAGACTTCAGCTGCCAGCTTTTCTAGAATTGTGCCATGGGAGATAGAATCAAAGGCTTTGCTGAAGTCCAGATATATCCTTTGATATTAGTGACTGGGAGCTGCACTCTTCTGAAAATGTCTCCTCTGAACTTCTTAACTGAAGGAGTTGCTCCCATTTCTGAGAGACCATCTAGCAGACCATGCTGAATTTCTACCTGATCATTTTCCCTATAGTCTAAGAAAGAATACAGTTGCACTCATTATTCTAAAAATTTTCTACTTTTTTTGCTTGACGGCAATGTCTTCCTTGGAAGAAAGATGGCACTTTTTTCAATACGCTTTGTCTTACTGCTAAAGCAAGCATGAGGAATGTTTATGATAGAGCAGTTCATCCCTGAAGAAACATGACTATATACCTCTAAAATACACTTCATTTTCAGCGACTTTTTAAATTCTAGGTTTAAAGTGACCTACCTTCCAGTTAATTTTGCCATAACATTTTTATTTGAAAAAATATGCACATCAGACATAGAGTTAATTTAGTAGAATCACCTGGATATTATTCCTTCTTTTATCAACAGCTTTTTCTGCATGAACTTCTGCATATGTTATGCCCTACTTGAGCCTTGAAAAAGGAAAACACTGCCTGCAGCCTTGGACTACACAAATCTAGTTTTATATGAGGAATAAGGACTTTGCCCTGTGAATGCTGATTAACTGGTAAGCGTGAGGATCATTAATTTGAAAAGTGTGTGTTTTCTTATAGAGGCAGAGAGCTGCAGCTATGTGACTTGTCTTAGCAAGCCATACGTAGGTGACTTTAATTATAACTTGCTATATAGAGAGCATGATTGCAATGCATTTCTAATCAAGAACTTGACAGGTAAGTGAAGAAGGTAGTAATATTTGGAAGAGATGTACCATATATAACGATTTTAACTTTTTGAGCTGGGATGTCCAAAGGACACAGTACAAATTTTATTATTAATTAAATTTTTATTTCCCTGTAAGCAATAGGATGATGCAGGGCTGCTTTTTTTCTTTCCTGAAGATGCAGGAACTAATATGCTGATCAAAGTATTCATGCAGTTAATGAAAAGTTTAATGGAATATGCTTTTTCCATGTTTGTTATGAACTTAAAAGTGTATGGGAATCAGAAGGTGAAAAACTGGGTTTGACTCCATAAAAACAGGGTGAGTGAAATTTGTCTGAAAGGCCTGCAGCTTACTGCTCAAGATGTGTTTAATACGAGAAGATTTCTGACCCAAATAAGAGGACAGTTTTCCTCTGTGAGGTACTGCTTGTTCTGTAAGAGTGATTTTTACCTACTGAAACAAAAATTGATCAGATCTATGTAGTTCAAAATTATCCTTATAGTCATGATAAACTGAAGAGAAAAATGGCAAAGCTGTATATTTTTCTTCAATTAAATTACTCGTACTGTGTTATGTGTAACTATGGCAAGATTGTGAATGCTGCATGCTGATGCTGCCCAGTGTTGGTCTAAGCAGGCAGTAGAAAAAAATGTCAATGAATGCTATTTCACTTCAAGAATTTCTAAATACTCCCATACTGGCTGAAACACAGCAAAGCATGAACATTCCTTGTGCCAGAGGACTAGCTTTTGTACTAAATTCCAGTCCTTTCAAAGCCTTACAGAACTTTACTGCCTCCCAAGGCATTAGTATTTCTATTAATTTGTTTCACATTTCTCATTGTAAGTAGTTGAACTTAGAGTCACTTCAGTAAATCAAAGTGTTTGGACTGTATTAGTTTTGAATGTTTACAGCATTTTCATGCATGCCATTTTTAATAGTACTCTGGCTTATAATGTGAAATACTTTGTATTTTCAGATATTTTTGAGGCATATGGCTAGAAGTGTTCATATATATTTAGTCAGATAATAAATCAGTTGCTAAAGTATGTTGCTTTCTGCTAAGTAGAAAATTGCATGTAGGTATCTATCCCCATATAATAGGAAGTAAACTTCTGTACCCAACCCATTGTCTGTTATACATTAAATGGATAAATATAAAAGTGTTATTTTTCAATACCTATTGCATTTCTCGGTGACCTTGAGCTGCTTTATTCTTGTAATGTATGTGTTTTACCCTAAATTATTTTTAATAATTTGGCTTATTTATTTCTAAATACTACTACAGACTTCCAGGCTTTAGTAGCTTACAATTCATGTTAAAATTTATCTGGCTACCATTTTCCAGCTGTTTTAAAATGTCCATTTTAAATGCCTATAAGCATTGTTTGTTTTTCCATTTTTCTTTCCAGCAATTCTTTCAAACTCTTGTTCCTGTGCTTGAAATACAAGTAATCAGAGAGAGAGTGATCAAGTCTGGCCTTTTCAAAGGATCTAAAGCTGAGATGCTCTTTGTTGTTTGCAAGCTCTCCCTCTCCACATCTCTCCTCTTTGTCTGAATTTCCTATTCTCTTCCCCAGTCCTCCCTCACTTAACACCTCTTCCTTCTCATTGCAGTAGGACTCTCTGAAGTCCTTCATCATGCACTCAGGTTTGCCAGAGAGATCTTGAGCCATGTACAGCTTGTTGTCATCATGATGGTACGTGGCAGGGCTGTACTGCTCTGCCCCATAGCAGTTGTCTTCCTCTTCTTCCTGGCATGAGCTTCCCTTGGCACTCTCACCATCAGAATGAAATGAGATTCCCTTCCCTTGGCTTTTCTGGGAAAGATCAAATGGCTCTTCCTGTTCCAAGCTTCTCAAGACATTTGTTTGGGACAGAGCAATCCTTCCTCTTCCAAAACCTTGCAGTGGTTTGAGGGGAGGAGAAAAGGAAAAAAAAAATACAAGGAAATTTTACTTTTTGATACATGGCTAAAAACAAAATCTGAGGTGTCTTTGTATTTCGTATTTTACCTTTGTCTTCCATCCAGCTATCTCCAAGTACTTCACTGTTTACATCTCATGGCATCTCCTTCAAGATGTTGCAAAAAGGAGTGCTATTGTATACACTTCACAGCCAGATTAGGACACAAAACATTGTTTTGTACAGCCAGACTCTGGATGATGCAGCTGGGAAGTAAAGTGAAATGGTCTGGCCTTTTGTAAACTGAACTTTGCCAATCAACCTACTCACTTCCACATTCCTATTTTTTTTAAAAAAACCCTTGGATCTAAAGCATCATAGTCCATAATCCAAGTCCCAGATTTTGTATATTATTTTTCAAAGGAGTGGAAGAGGCTAAATGCATGGTAATGTATTTGTTCTATGGACACTGTGGTTCAAGGTTAAATACTTTAAAAATGAAAAGACAACAGTCTCAGCAGTCTATGAGTCTCCTTAATTTTCCCCCTTTCATCCACTGAGGAACAATCAACTGAAAAGCCTTACACAGTAGATAGTGCGTCAGCTTGAGGAAATCATTATAAACAAATGATGATTTTGAGCAGTGTATATAAATATGCATATAATCCTGGATCTGGTTTGTCTTAGTATTTGTCAGTGTCTCCCCTCTTGCTGGAAATGCAGATTATCCAAAAGGCATCTGTGGTCTCAAATATGCTCCAAACATCATCAGGATACATTTAAAAGAACCCAGATACTGCAGGCATATGCCAGCTTCATTAAAGACTAATGACAATACAAGGTGAGGATTTCACCCAATAGCAAATACCTGTGAAAGTCACTATTTTACTTGCTTTTGGTTTTCTGGTTTGGTTTTTTTTTTTTTTAATTTTCCACTCAGTAATTGAATCCAGTTTCTGAAGAATCTATGTGGTCTCACTAGATAGCAGATGTTATTTTGCTAAAAGGTGTATTTGTTAAAAGGATTCATAAAAAGGTATTAGGCCTCACAAATTTTCTCTTATCTGGTAAGCCTCAAGGGCAGCAGAATCCCTGTACGATGAAAAGCTCTTAGGCAATCTCCAATTACAAGCAATTGTCTAACTAGATTGATGCTCTAGGATATTTACAGAAAAAAACACTTATTTCGTTAGCCATTAGGATCTTCATAAATTTTACACCAAATATCATTAGAGTAATGTTTTACAAGTGTGCTAAGCTGCCCTAAAGCTTGAACACCAGGATCACCAAGAAATCTTACCCATTAAAGAATTATTTATCTGCAAAATCTTAAAAAACATATATTGGATACCCAAGCTGTTAAAAAATTCTCCCTAATTCCTTCACTTCTTTAGATAGTGTTGATCTGTGTACACTCATGAGGATGACTTAAGGAAGTATATGTGATGGGTGGCAGACTGGAAATGTTTTACAGGATGCCCTCAGTAGTCAAAAATCCTTATACTGTGAGATTTATACTTTGAGGAATATCCCCTCCTATTCCTGTGTTTCCTTGTAAATGGGATCTTGAGCCTATAGCCTTCATTTGACAACAGCTACGCCAATATAGTACAGAATGACCAAGGCTCCTGGATGTAGACCCACGGAGGATTCCATCCCTGTTCCAGACTGGAATCCAATAAGCAGTGAGAAAGGACCATATGTGTTCCAGATTTTCTTTTTCTGTCAATTTAGGATTTTTAGGATTAATTTATTATTTATTTGGGACATATAACGCTCTAGTTATATAGCTAATAACAGCTTCACAGGCTTATGGGATTCTAACTCTTGCAATAGCATTGGATCTATGGCATAAGTTTGTGGATCTGTAGTACACAGCCCATTTGTGATTACTGATATGCATATTCAGATCTCACAGAGAATAATCTTGCTGAAAATTATTACCTTGAGAGTGAAATCCTCTTTCCATGACCCCATGTTTGACTTTCATGTGCCTGGTTAGGTTCCCCTTCAAGGTGAATTTGCTGGGACAGTAGAGGCACTTAAATGGCTTACTATCTGAGTGCAAATGCATGTGTCCCATTAAATTGTGCATTCTGTTAAACTCCTTTCCACATAGCTGTAAAAATGGTAAAAATGAAAATTATTAGTTTGAAGCAGTATTTTCAAGGACAACATTTTTAAAGGAAATAGGACCTACACTCCTCAACTTAAACCTTGGCAGGTTTTGGCTGCAGTATGTTTTTCAAAGTTCCAGGCAAAAATCCTATAGACAAAAATATGTGGTTGAGTATCTAAGACATTCTGAACTGCTGACATTTTTTTAATATTGGTGACCAGCACACATAGCCAAGGATTCCCCAAAAGCAGTCAATGTTGTTGAAAGGAGGGGAAAGACTTAAGGGAATAATCTGGAAGGCTCTTAAGTTGAATGTGATTCAAAGTACAAGTTTCTGCCCTGGTGAACCATTCCATTTGTAATTTATACATAGGGCCTTTAATCAAGAACAATGTCAGGCAGAAATGGAATTATTAAACCAATTAAGGGTTTCTGTAAAACAGTCAAGCAGAATATTACTTCTCTTTAAATGGAAATTAAATGGCTGCACATTTTGCTTAAAATTAGAAAAAGTAATTCCTTGTTATTCTATGTTTCTTTCTCACCCCTTTTTTCCCTGATTCTTTCATCATTTGCTTATCAACTCTTCTGCTCTGGTGTATCTGGTGAGTAAGCTGCAATTTAAACAGTCATGAGGCTGCAAGAATGACTCAGCTTTCCCTGCAGCATGTTCCTGCCAGCTCAAGCCATTGATCATGCAATTTTCCTTTTGATGGAACAATAAGGATGAGTTTTATTCATTGTTGTTTATTTAGATGGGTCCTTTTGTAGTCTGGACTCTTATGCATTCTTAAGACATGAGAGTTTGACATCACTATTACAGGCATCCAGTCTTACTTGTCTTCTGGTCTTTCCTTATCAGGATTTATAATTTCATTCACATTCAAGTGGTCATTTCCATCCTCTGCAAACTTCTATATTTGCTTTCTACTTTTTTTTTTTCCTGACTTGTTTTACCCTTCTATTTCAATTTTTTAACATTATTCTTATTACTCTATGAACCAGAGTCACCATTACCGAGTAACTGAAACCTTCATCTGGCAGACAATTACTAACTAGAAATTAGTAAGACTCCACCAGATATTTTTGTTTCTCTTTCTTCATACTGAAAAGATGGGGTTTGGTAAAGGATAGTTCTTTACAGCCTAAATGTTCTGTGTCTCTGAATAAAGTTGACAGGTTTTCCATTTCCTAGAGTCAGGCACATCTTAGAGATGTGTAATGTGTTCTTGTCCTGAAATCTCCTCTGGGGACATGAGGAAATGGTACTAGAGTGCAGAGGTGTGGCAGGAAAATTAAAGAAATGCAGATAGGAAAACTGCTTTTCTGAATGATGGGTCTCTGTGGCATAATCTCTGTTTTACTGATCATTTCAAAAAGGCATGAGACACCTTTCAGATGAATATCTATGATCCAGATGTAAAAGAAAGTAGGTTTCTCACTTGTATGCTGGACAACTGCAACTCAAATCTAGCTGGAGTACACAGCTAATGCTCAGTGAGTCTGAGCTCAGTGAGTGAGTCTGCAGATCAAACTAGAAGATTGTACAAGATTTTCTTTCTCTCTGACATGACAGGCTTGTGAGCACTGACGAGCAGAGTGTGAAAGATGACAAGTTTGCAAGAGAACTTGGGATATCAGGAACAACATGGTTTACTTGTGGACTTTCTGTTAGGCTGTCTACTTTACAAAATAAAATTAAAGTCCTGAAGAGAACACATCAAGTCTGCTGAACAGACTTTGCTGCCCTGGATGGTGAAATGGACTAGTATAGTTTGCTAGAAAAGTCTACAGTAGTTCAACCCTAGATTTTGTGCTCCAAAGCCAGCATATGAAGTATTATCCTTCTAGATTTGTCACCTGTTTTGTTTCTTCTCAAAGTACTTCTCTCTCACATTTTCTTTGATTTCGACTTCTACTTAAAACACACTTTTTAGATGGGGGAAAAAAGTGATGTTCAAACATCTGTTGCAGATATTTGTCTGGCCTGAAGAAAAATCCATTGCATCCCTTATTGGAGATCTGAAACATTGATTACTTCAGCACTAAAAGCAACAGTAAATTTCATGGAAACTTTCTCTATAAATCTAAATTAGTACTGTTGCACCAGTTGGTGGAATACCTTCATAACTCTTCAGGTTTTTTTCTTGAGCAGAAATAAAAAAGGACGCATGGGCTCAGGCCTTTAAATGCTACAGAAAAGTTCACTCTTCATAGGAATATCAGAGATCCAGGCTGAAGCTGGATGAGGAAACAGAAGGGACAACTATTTGCTATTCCCTCACTTTTGATAGTATGTGCTTAGCTGTGATTAGACACATAGGAAAGCTCATGTTTTCTTTTGCTGTGAGAAAAAGGTAAAGAAAACCATCGCATGTGGTGAAGTATAAAGGCTACTGCTGTGCTCTCTTTCCCTTGCATTCTTCTTCTTTTTTTTTTTTTCTTCATAAGAAGGGTGTTCCTTTCCTCAAAGAAAGAAGGAGAGGGAGAATGACTGTAAACTGTCCAAAAGGACCGTGAGAAAACAGGAAGCTTTGAAAAGTACAAGAGAAAGCAAGATGAAATCTATTTGCAGGCGGTTCCCTGGGGACATGTGAGCCATTGTTAAGCAGGCTGTTCATACAGCTATATCCTTCCTTCTGCTGAGGAGGAGCTTGGTGCCAAAAGGCTGCTATCTGGTCATTGCCTTAACCCTCCAACTACCAGCCAGAAATATTTGCTTTCAAGAGTCTTTGAGGGCTCTGTCAGAGAGGTAATGTTAGGATGTTCCTAATGCAAAAAAGCAATTCCTGATTCTGCCTCTGCTTATTGTTGCATCTTCACTGCCAGGGGCACTGATGTTGATTCATATCCCTTCAGCCATATGAGAAACAGATTCACTGTGCTTACTTGTTTCTTTCCTCATAGGAACACTGGGTGGGGACAGAAAAATAAAAAAAAAAATAAGAAAAACAGGTGTTCCTGTAGAGCTTTTGTTACTATCTGGAAAACACACTGGTGATACTCCTTTTCCCCGTTCCAACTATTGCCCTCTCCACGTTTCAGTAGTCTGTCACCATCAAACACTGAGTTGAACACAACCTTCCAGCTAATCTGCACGTACCCAAAAAGTCATGTGGATCCACATACTGCACCCACAAAATCTGATCCAAAAATTGAATTTCTTTTCTGAAGTCTGGGGAGTCAGAGGAGGACTTCAGCCAAATGAGAACAAAAGGGCAGGTTTGCAGATGTTCTCAAAGAATGAGAATCTCCTGCAGACCTGACATGTTACACCCTAAGAATTTTAAGCAAAATAAATTCTTTTATCAACGTAGAATAATGTAAGCACTACTATATAAAATATTATTTTTATAAGACATAAATTAAAATAAAATGCTGAAGTTGGAAGACTTTTCTGCTAGCTTTTTCAAAGTAAATTTTTTTGAAGTTAACAAAGCAAAATTATTAAGTCAGAAGGATTAATTTTGACATTTTCGTACTAAAACTAACACTGAATATATAGGAATATATCATATATTACTATGGCATTTTGAAATTATACATTTTTTCAAGAAAAATAATTCCATTTAAAATTTTTCATCCATCTCTGCTTCTTCATGGAATATTCCTTTTAAGAATATGTTCAATAACATAAAGATGTAGGATGAAAGAGGTCTAGAAATTGCTTCCAAATCAGTCTTCAGTTACTTATGCATAATAATATGGGTAATATGCTACACTCTGTATTTACAGCCATCTTAGACCAAATTAAAATGGGAAAAAAAATCTACAACCTTTCACTTTGCAAGGTATGACTACAGTAATGAACCAGATAGGCAGCAAAAGAACTTATGTAGCATCCAATACTGAATAAGAATATAGATATGAATAATTCATAAGGAATATATTAGAAGTAAACAGGGTCAATTAAGTCTTAAAGGTTTATGGGGAGGGTGGAGAAAAGGGAATATCAGCCTCCAGTGCTGCAGGGAAGCAGCAAATTGGAATTAGCATAGGACTGTAGAAAGGCCAGGTGGTCTCAGAGGCTGTCTTGTTAGCATACTGATATCCTGCCCTGACTTTCAGTCTGGTAATTACATGTGGCCCATTCAAATCCCTTCTGTAGTTTTATTTTGCTGGTTTTATTTTGCTGTTTTATTTATTTATTTCTGACTCCTTTCTTGAACTGTTGCATAGCATCACTGTGTGAAGTTGTGGCTGCTGCTTTTTCACGATCCTCTGCAGGGTGCATTACTTGATTTATGCTTTGTCAGTGTTTCAAACTATTAAGGACTTAAACTTCTATTCAGATGGTTGTACTAATCAAATGTCAGATATGTTTATTGTCCTCAAACACCTGTGGCACATAAATGATCACAGAGCAAAAAAACCCCAAAACTATGTGAGGATGAATGATACTGAAGGGAAAGGGAGTAAACCACAGGTCTTTACATCCATTATTTTGTGCTACATAAGCAGAACCTGGATAAAGAAAGAAAATCAGACTGATTTATGCTAATTTTTGAATGCAACTGCAGTACGTGTTAGCAGGCTTTGTTTTTCTAATTCTATCATATTGTAAGACAATGATATCAGAGAAATGTACTGTAGGTTAATGCCTCTGCCACCAAATGCACTTACCTTGCATTTAAAGGGTTTGACATCAGAGTGAACAATCATGTGGGCCTTGAGAGTCTGCTTTTGCACAAAGCTCTTGAAGCACAAATGGCATTGATAGGCTCTGATATTGGTGTGGATCAGGACATGTCGCTTCATGTTGGCCAGCAGGGTAAATTCCCGACCACAAATTCCACATTTGTGCTCTTTCACACCCTGAAAAAAAAGAAAAAATCTGTAGATGGAATATTTTCTTGGTAATTTAATTGTCAGTACAGCAATTTATGAATTATTCATTCTACATTAGCAGAGTTGATAATAAATTATTTAACTTTTAACATTTTTCAAGGTACCTATGTATTTTCTCCTGACAAATTCTTGCAAGCTTCTGAGAAACAGAAAAGTAAAACAAAATGTAAGCTTAATGAAATAATGAAGTCTATTTTCAAATCATTCAGACATAATCAGTGTCAGTTTCCCTTTCCTGCTCTGCTGCTTAATTAAAGTATTGATCAAACTTATAAAATTACTGACCAAGAATAAAAGCCCACAAGTTAAAAGACTAAAGCAATGCTTGCCTTTAATAATTGAATGTGACTGGATTATGGAAAGCCCTATTTTGAAGAAAGTTACAGAAAATAATCTGAAGTAACTGAGAGTAGTCAAGCAATATCACCAAATAAGATTATACATCTTACATTTATTGCAGAGAGAAAAAACCTGTTCGTTCTTAGTGGGATTTTCAGTAACTGTAATAGAATTATTTAATTTTATATGAGATTTATAGAACATTTCTGTCACTTTTTATGCTATCCACTCAATTTAGTACTGCATAATTCAATATTCTTACTCACACATCTGTGGTCTGTCAGCTTCTCAAGTAGTGATTTAAATACTATGAAAATCAAAGAATTTGTTATTAAAGAGCTTAAGCGTTCCACTTGCTGAAGGTAATAAGGATTTACTAGTGAGGTGCTGAGAGCAATTACTCTTTCTGCAGGCCTTCTTTAAAAAGATGTGAAATGACTGTCAGTGGTTTTCACAGTTAATTACAAAACTAAAACTGAACATCATCAGCAGTTTCAAGTGTCTGCTCATCTGATATGAGGCTGCATTTAGTCAGCTAAGTACTACAAATTATATTCGCAGCTGAATCCACCTGAGGCTGTCGACAAAGAAGCAGAAGCCCTCTAAGGACTATGAGGCATTTCATCTCCTGTGACAAAAAAACCTACCAAGTCTTCAATTAGTGGAATCTTGCATGGTAAATCTGAAGACCAGGGAAACTCCAGAAAGAACAGAAATTATAAGCATGAAGCAGAAAAGAAAAGCAAATGTGGAAGTAGAGGTTATCTGGTTTTCAAAGAATACATGACTATAACACTCAAGTCCTGTAGCTTTCTGTATTTTTAATGTTTTTCATTAAACATGCCAAAATTAAAATGTTAATTCAAATGCAATTCTGGAAGCAAACTTTTTTTAAGTGAAAGGTTTTGATTTGTCTTATTATTTTTGTAAAAGTGGATACTCAAATTCAGAGCCTCTTGAATAGAACAATGACATTTTTCCTATTTTTGAAAGCAATATTTTCAGAAATGTTCCAAAGCTTTCTCCTACCCTAAGCTGACTCTGCTGTGACCACTGGAGGCAGTGGCAAGACTGCCCCTTGATATGAATTGGCTGTGATTATGATCCTGCTTGTCCATTTCTATTAAATGGCATCCTGGATAACATATGCACAAAGGGGAATTTTTCTTAGGGTTGTTTAGTTTTTTAAATGTCTCATTATAATGATTCTTCAAAATCTGATGAGTAATAACATACTTTTTTTTTTTGCTGCAGTCCACTACAAACCCACATACTTCCTAATTAAGGGAACAAATATCAGAACTGGCTCTCAGTAAAATATTCTTTTAAAACTTCGGGATAAGAGGGTGATTATATAGCTCTGCAACATTTTACAGAAGATCATCCCAAAAAAAAAAAAATAAAAAAACGAAACAGAGACATGTGAATCCAGTTTGGGGAAGTGATACAGGGGGTTTAATTGAATTCCTGCTTATAACAAGGTTGGGTTTGCGTGTACTTTCTTAAGGCTGACAATGACATATGGCTGATACAACTGCCAGCAATGCTGAGGTTTCTGCATAATCCTCTGCAGCTGACAAGAGGCCACATTTCTGAGGAGGTACCTATATGTCTCTTTAGTAGCCTGCAATCCTTGTACTACCTTCAGATGCAAAGTGAGAGCTGGCTTACCTTGTGAGTCAGGGAGTGCTGCTTCAGGTGGTGAGGCTGCACAAACTCCATGCCACATTCAGTGCAGATGTATGGGCGGATGTCTTTGTGCTTCATCATGTGGTTTTGCAGCTGACTTGGGTACTGGAAGGTCTTATCACATTCGGTGCAATTGTACTGTATAGGGCCACGGTGAGTGGTTAGGTGTCTCTTCAGCTGGGCCAGAGTTGGAAAATCCAGACCACACTCCACACAAATGTTCTCTCGTCCACTCTCGTGCTTAGACTCATGTGCTTTCAGCTCACTGGGATAGGCAAAACCCCTGCCACAGATCCTGCAGTTGTAAGGTTTAATATCACTGTGCTGCATCATGTGTCTCTTAAGGTGGCTGGTTTGAGTGAAAGCCTTGTGGCACACCTGGCACTTATGTGGCCGCGTGCCCTGGTGTGTCAACATATGTGTATGCAAGTGGCTCAGCTGCTTGAAAAGCTTGCCACACCGGGTGCAAGCATGTGGCTTAATGCCACTGTGACCCAAGATATGGGTGACCAAATTATACTTGGATGTATAGGACTTCTCACACATTGGACATTGCCAGCGTTTCTGTTCACCCCCCACATCAACATAGTAGCTGTCATCTATCTGAAGGTTGACATCTACTCTTTCCACTTTCTGTTTGTTTTCACCACTTTCTCTTACTTCAGCCCTCCTAAAGGGTGGTTCTGGAGGTCTTTTCATTTGAAAAGGGTTCCTGAAATGAAAGTTTGGTGGTACAATGAAAGGAAACATTAAGCCAGGGTGGACTTTAGGATAATAAGGGTAAGGAGCTTGCATGAATGCTGGGCCACTGGGCCATGCCATGTTAGGCTTCACTGGTTCTTGCTTAATGGGCTTGGCTCCAAAATGCTCCAGAGTTCTGTAGAACTGAAAACCAAAGTTGCAGAGGTCAATCATCTGCGAACTGTACTTGGGCTGAGCTGGCTGTTGGAACACCAAGGGGAGACTGGAAGAGCCTATATCATTGCGATCTTCAGCTCTATCTGGTGATGATGAGGAATCCTCAAGGGTGATGGGAGGAGGCATTTTTGTTGGCATGCTCTTGCGTTTACGAGATCCTCCTTCCAAGGACCCCGGGAATGTTTCCATGTTTTCAAGAGGAGGAGGACCATAGCGGAAATGAGAGAGGTGTGTCCTGAATTCTTCATCAAATTGAGTTGTTCTGCGTGGCTTTGTAATGGGGCTGAGTGGCTGCAGGCAGCGAGAGAAGGGAGAGGCTCGGGTATTGTCCACATTAAAACTTGTTTCTTCGTTCTTCATCATATTCAATTTTCTTCTCTGTGGCCAAAATTCCTTAAAATAAGCAAAAGAAACCCCAAATCTGTTTATTTCTTCCTGTTTTTCTGGATTTAACATTCTATTGACCATTTTATTGTTTTGAAGTTTGCTGGGTTTTAAAATAAATACAACTAAGGATTTCTTAGGTTCGTATAAGACAAAGGCCTTTTAAAGAAGAATTAAATAGGTAAGCAGAAAGCAAAAAACCTTTGTCTTCCTGCAGCAGGTTTGACCCACACAACATTTTTACAACACAAGCATTCTGTCCTGTGGCACACTACTTCACAGATGAATCAGCATGGCAATGTTTCTGCCTAATTTAATTCAGTCAGTCTGTGGGCAAAATTCTGTCCTTGGCTGCACATGAACAGGCTCTAGAAATTGGCGGTGCATCTAAAGGATATGGCAATACAAACAATTATATGCACATTTGTTATGGTTATGACATGAAAAGCTAAAGCCAAAAAATGTTAAACTTCTTTGTATCATTAACATGTGCTGCTGTGAGAGAAAACAATGGCCAAATGATCTAAGGACACTGTGTACCATCAGGTTTTGCGCCATGTTTCCTGGCTACTCGCACTTTGTATTGTAATAAGAAGGCGGAGATTAATTTATTTTCTTTGTTATAATCACAGAGATATTTGCCTGGCAGATCTGGGGGAGGAAAGACATTTGACAACTCTCCAAATTACATTCAGTTTAATAGGCTTTATCTAAGATTTTTTTATTTGTTTGTTTCTAAACAGGTGGGCAAAAGCACCACTATAAAACTAAATAAAGAACTTTGATGTCAACAAAACATCTGGGACTCCAGAGTAACTGCCACCTAAAAATGCTCTGAGCATATCTGATGATACAATGTGATGAGGCAGATTAATAATTTTCTTCTGGCAAAACTTTATGTTCCCCTGATCATATGGGGAACTTCATCCAAAACATTGGTTATAAATTTCATAAATAAGGCTGCTACTTTTTCCCTTGTCCTTCTAGAGTCACAGAATCAGAAAATTTTCATTAGATAAAACCTTTAAGATCATCAAGTCCAGCCATTAAATGCCGAATCTGCCGCAAAAACATCTACATCTAAGTACCACAACTATACACCTTTTAAATACCTCCAAGGATGGAGACTCAATCACTTCTGTAGGCAGCCTGGTTCAGTTCTTGACCACCTTTTTTGTGAAGAGGTTTTTTCCCTGGAACAACCTGAGGCCATTTCCTCTTGTCCTGTCACTTGTTACCTGGGAGAAGGGGCAAATACCCACCTGGTTACAGCCTCCTTTCAAGCAGCTGTAGCGAGTGATAATGTTACCCCGAAGCTCCTTTTCTCCAGGCTAAACAACCTCAGATTCCTCAGACACTCATTATAGGACTTGTGCACCAGATCCTTCACCAGTTCCGCTGCCCTTCTCTGGGCTCACTCCAGCACTTCAATGTCTTTCTTGGACTGAGGGGCCCAAAACTGAACACAGGATTTGAGATGCAGCCTCACAGTGCCCAGTACAGGGGGACAATCCCTGCCCTGCTCCTGCTGGCCACACTATTGCTGGAACAGGCCAGGATGCCATTGGCCTTCTTGGCCACCTGGGCACTGCTGGCTCATGTTCAGCTGCTGTCACCAGCACCCCCAGCTCCTTTTCCTGTGGGCAGCTTTGCAGCCACTCTGCCCCAGCCTGTGGCACTGCCTGGGGTTGTTGTGACCCAAGGGCAGGACCCAGCACTGGCCTTGTTGAACCTCACACCACTGGCCTTGGGCCATGATCCAGCCTGCCCAGATCCCTCTGCAGAGCCTTCCTGCCCTCCAGCACATCAACACTCCCACCCAGCTTGGACTCGTCCGCAAACTTAGCAAGCGTACACTTGATCCCACATTCACCAATAAAGATATTAAACAGAACTGGCTCCAGTACTGACCCCTGGGGAATACCACTGGTAACCATCTGCCAGTTAGACGTAACACCATTCACTACCACTCTCTGGGCCAGGGCATCCTGACATTTAAAAAAAAAATGGGAAACAGTGCACACATGAAGCCATGAGCTGTCTGTTTCTCCAGGAGAACTCTGTGGGAAATGCTATGAGAAGCTTTGCTGAAGTCTAGGAAGACAGAATATATAGCTTTTCCTTCTTCCACTAAGCAAGTTATAGGAGTTCCTGTTGGGGAAGTAGAACTTGCCTTTCATGAACCCACGCTGGCTGAGCCTGATCCCCTGCCAAGCTGTTCTGTACGTGCTGTGTGATGGCACTCAGGATGAACTGTTCCACAACCCTCCTTCAAACCCTTCCTATAGGTGGCAGTCATATTTGCCAACCTCCAGTTGACTGGGACCTCCTCAGATATCCAGGAGTGCTGGTAAATTGTGGAAAGTAGCTCGGTGAGCGCTTTCACCAGCTCCCTTGGTACCCTTGGGTGGATCCCATCAGTCCCGCAGACTTGTGCAGGTCTAAGTACTATAGCAGGTTGCTGACTATTTCCCCTTGGATTATGGGGGCTTCATTAGGTTTCCTGTCTCTGTCTTCCAGTTCAGAGGCCTGAGCACCCTGAGAATGACTGGTCTGACTATGTGAGACTGAAGCAAAGAAGGCACAACGTACCTCTGCCTTCTCTTCACCATTTGACACTAAGTTTCACCCAACATCCAACAAAGAATGAAGATTCTCCTTGGCTAACTTTTTGATGTGAATGTATATATAGAAACTTTCTGTGTTATTTTTTGTGGCAGCTGGATTAAGTTCGAGCTAGGCTTTGGCCTCTACAGTTTTCTCTCTGCATAAGTTCGTGACATCCTTGTAGCTCTCCTGAGGGATGCACTTATATGAATGTGTGTGTTTGTGTGCATGTATCTAGCCAACCAGGCAAAGGTTGGGTTGGAAAACTAGACACATTTTCCCTGTATCATCTGTGACATGTTGATTCTATTTATACCATCATTCTTGGAAATGCTGGGTGGAGAGCATGAAGGTGAGGGGACCACTAAATACAATCCTATTTCTATTTCAGGAAGCTCCATGTTGGATATGCCTTCTTCTAAAGATAGATGAAAGCACATCTCTGTGACCTAGTTAGGACATGGGAAAGAGAAGACACCTTAAAAAACTTTCTGCAAACAGATTGTTTCCTTCTAATAGTGTAGACTGAGTAACTATCTTTGAGATAAAAGTGTGAAGCTAAAGGCTCAGTGACAAGACTCTGAGACAGAAAGTTTAGACAAAAGGATCAAACAACTCACAAAGAAGGAGACTAACTGAAGGAAAAATAGAAGGATATCTAAACTTATGACTCAAAACCCACATTGGATAGAGGGAAAGGATAAAATAATTGCTAACAACTTGGACAAGTATCTCATAATTATACCATGATATTACTTTCAGTCACTAGTGCACTGACTGGAAATAGTGCACATATATATATACAATTATATATGTTATATAATACACAATATCAATTCAAGTGATCATGGAATATCCTGATTTTGAAGGGACCCACAAGGATCATCCAAGTCCAACTCCTAGCCCTGCACAGGACACTCTGAAGCATTACACCATGTACCTGAGGGCATTGTCCAAATGCTTCTTGAACTCCGTCAGGCTTGGTGCTGTGACCACTTCCCTTCCCTGGGAGCCTCTTCCAGGCTGAACCACCATCTGAGTGAAATAACTTTCTTTGATATTCAAAGCAAATGTCTTCTGACTCTGTATAAGGCTGTTTCCTCAATTGCTGTCACTGGTCACCACAGTGAAGAGACTGGTACCTGCCCTGCCTCTTCCCCTCATGAGGAAGTCGCAGACTGCAGTGAGGTCTCCCCTCAGTCTCCTCTTCTCCAGGCTGAACAGGACAAATGACCTCAGCTGCTCCTCATATGGCATCCCCTCAAGGCCCTTCACCATCTTCATTTATATCCTTCATATAATGTGGTCCCAAAACCGCACACTGTGTCTGTGTGCATGTATACATATATATGTAATATATGTGTGTATATTCCACCAGAGAGAATTTTTACTGGATATTCACCCTAATGTTTCCTTGTCACCCTAGCTCCCTGGTCAAAATAAGGAACAGTTAGATCTTGAAAACTCTTTGGGTACAAAGGTTTGGCTTATTAAAAAGGGAGAAGGGGAAGGGAATCCCCTGAATATTGAAAAACTCTCAACTTCTTTCCAAAAGAAAAAAAATTGCTTTTAAGAAATCCTTCTCAGCAAAGTAAACTCACACAATTTGAACATAAGGCTTATAGATCAAAATCTTCCCTATAAAGTATGTGCCTCAAACATCTTTCAACTTTGTATCTCATTTTTCCCCAGCAACAAGGGTATAAAATTCTTTAGAAAGCCCATAGCAATTGAGGACCCAGCTATGTTATTTACGGCTTTTGTTGGATTAGTAAGTGCTGCCAAAAGTACACAGAAATGACAGTGAGTTTTTTCTAACTGCTCTCTTGTTTCTTGGCTACCAGTTACTCCCTTCTTCCACACAGTATTCTGCAAAGTTTCCCTCTTTCTGGAGCAAAGATCTGTAGAACTCCTTGAAATTACTAGAAAGGAGCATTTTCCTTGCACTACTGACCTTTGACTGCTTTCACTGAGCATATGGACTTATTCCACTGGCCACAGCTACAGGCATCACAGGACCAATCCTGCAAGGGAAAGTGTTTATAGTCAGTGACAACACAATCAGACACATGCTGTATAATCCAACACAAGAGGACTTAAAAGGAAAAGGGAAGTCTAAATATGGATCACCTTTTTGGTTTTTCTCCCCCTGAAATCGCCATGAGATATATATATATACATTGATTATTTTTTTCTTTCATACTGGTGGCAAAGCCTTGTTAATTTGGATGGGGGCATGATCTTAAGTATGTCCAGAACTTAATTCCACAAAAACATGAGTTCTGAGGAAACGATACAAGAGACAACAGATTTGACCCCAATGCAAAATATACTTAGGGAACTGTCCCTTGTTCTTTAAATAACTTCAGCAGAGAACTTCAAAGTTTTAGTGGAGGTCCACAGTACTCTTTTTCTACTTCACTCTGGAGTAGCAGATATCATTTTGATATTCAGCAAAAAATAAGGCAGGGAGAGAGTTTGATTTAAATTTTTTGGCATTATTTTAATATTTATTTTTATTTAGATATTTTTATATTCAAATATCACCTAGAGGCCTTTTGGTTTCCTATATAAAGACTTTGAAACTCCTTTCTTTCTGCAGAACTTATTATTTAAAATGTAGTGCTAGGTAGTGTGATTCTAAACATTGGATGGTCATTGAAAATTCTAGCTTTTATCAGTAATATGTAGGCTACTAGGTTTTGAAAACTTGGTCTGGAAACTCACTGAAGCAGAGATTTCCATGCTATATTGGTCCTTAAACATAGGACCCTCTCCCAGTGAACTGAGTACTCCAGAACTAAAGTCAGTTTCTGTGGAAGAGACAAGCATCCTCAAATTTTATTTCTTTATGTAAATGGAAAAACAGTATTTTGAAGAATAGGACCACAAATTAACTCTTCCTGTCCTTTCAAAACAAGAAAAAAAAAGTCACAGTGAGTTGAGATAGTTGTGTAGGAATTACTGAAATAAAATATCTATGCAGCAGCTAATAATCTTGTTGACTTCCATGAAAGAGGAAGAGTGTTTAATGCAGAATATAAATCACCATTTACTTTATCTCCACTCATTTCTAAGACAAAGGATTAAAGAAAGTATGTAAATGATGCTATTTATTCACTCTACAAGCAAATATGTTGTTACAGTCTCCAGTTAATACCCAGTACTGGAGTCAACAGCTAATTTTCTTAAGAATTTAGTAGAATCAAGATTCTGCTTCCTGGGTGAAAGTACTTTCTGTCTGTAGACTAATAATATGTCCAGCCATAAAAATGTGAGGTTATGAAGTTCCTCAAATTTAAACACTGACTACAACTCTTCAGATTTTTGTCCTGGGCAACACAATCATAAATCCAGAAAAAAGGCTAAGATGAGTGAAAGAGATATGACAAAGGTAAAAGGGTTACTGTATTAGGAGGTTTGCACTTAAGTTTGCTCTTTCAGAAGAAGATGAAACAGACAAAAGTGGAAGAGTCTAAATGGGGCCAAATTGGCTGAACAGCTTCTTTTCTCTGGAAATTTTATGTTTAATTGAATGTAGGACTGTAGAAACTATGCCCTTTAAGAGTGCAATTCTGCTGTCTTTCTGAGGCCTGAAATACGGGCATTTACAAGCAAAGAATTAAAACTAACATCTGTTTCTGTTGGATGTCGTAAGGATTACTGACAAAATTAACACTATTATGTTTCTTGAGCTAAAATTCAGCAGTTTGTGAGCTTCAGCTTTATTGAGCAACCAGCTGGGTTTTTTTCAATCACTGATTCTTGTTAACTGGTATTATGTCAATAATTATCATTATCTTAATAGGTTTAATGAGCTCTTAGTCTGCTTTTCCAAATACATTTTAGTTTTAAATTTATTCAGTTATACAGCTGTTGAGCTTAGCAGCAAATTATTTACACAGTTTTCTCTCATTTGCTATTTATGTAAAACTTGCATCTGTCTCAAGATCTGACTGAGGGACTTTATTATACTGAATTAATTTTATTTCAGCATTGAAGTGCTCCCTACTGAATCTAGACTGCTTTAACTTATTTGTCAGACTCTGAAAATGCCAAGAGCATCTGTACTAAGGTGAAAATGTCCATTACTGATAACCAAGTATTTTCGGGTAGTATACATCTGATCCCTCCTTACAATTTTCCTTGCTATTTTCCTTCAATGAAAGCATGAATCCTTCTAGGTAGAAGGTAATAAAACATGTGCAAACCCACATTAGAATCTCTCTAAAATGAGTGTCAAACCTACCATCCTATTCTTTAGAGAAGCCAGTGCAAGGTATACCCTTCATCCATGTTCTCCAGGGATAAATATCCACATTTCAAGCAGAATATTTTGAAAAATGTCCCCATTAACATATATGGAGTGTATTGTGATAAAGTCAATCTGACTATATCTATATCAATCTGACTATATAAACTGTGTGCATATTATATATAAACTAAGTATATATTAAGACGCCCAAATCAGCCTTCAAGTTTCTATGCTACAATATTTGAAGCTAACCTAAAAAATTATTTATGTTTTAAATGAAAAGAGCACTTCTTCTGCCATAGTTTAGAGCTGGGGGAAGACAGAAATTTGGACTACCTTGTGAAACTTGGACTACCTTGTAAAAATAAATATGGATTTACTGAAAATATCCAAAACCAATGAGTGGAGATGTTGATAAGGAGACACAAATATACTGCAAGCTTTTAGAAAAACAAGACTGAGCTGGGAATAATAGTCATTGCATTTAGTCAAATCCTTTTCAATACCACTTCTACAAACACTTGTTTTCTCAATCTCACATGCATGTAGACCCAGCGTCAAATGAAGTCCGTGATTCAACCATTAACTTAATTGTTTATGGAGATAAGGTTTCTTGCCCCATGCCTTTTACGAGGGATATGTCTGCTTAAATGGAGAGCACTATCAAGATAAAGATACTGCCATAATATTCCTCTTCCCTTTTTGGATTACCATCACTAATGGAACTGGAATTGTAAATAAGTAAACAATTGTTCATGAACATGATCTAGAACGACTGAAAATGAGAAGTGGACCAGATCAGGTTTTTTCTTCCTACATTAGTATTACAGTACTAAGAAAATCACTGTCTTTTCACTTCTCCCTGGGAAATTACCTTCATCTGCTGGTAGTAGGCTTCAGGATAAAACTTCTTCTTTCCATCAACAAATGTGGGGGGGTTTTTTTCCGTGAATGCTTGGTAAAACAAAAGTGATAACTTTTGTAATTCTTTATAGGACATAATCAGACCTCACTAAGGCCTGTGGGAAGATTTCCGATGACATCTGAAAGTACTTCTCACAGTTTGTCTTATTATTTGTTATGGGTTCTGTTGCCCAGTGAGATTGGAACCCATCTATTCCTCAGAAAAATGAAAAAAAATACTTGTATCTACAGAACATATGTCAGCAAGTGGCTACCTTTGCAGACAAGCTTAATGAAAATTAAAGAAAGTCAATTGATTAAAAATTTGACAGCTGGACATGACACAGTAAACAGATACAACAAGTAATGAACTTTCAAGGATATCTTATTTATTAAATCTTTTTTTCCCTTCATTTGCTATTTTGGTATTATCCTAGCTTCATGTTTGAAGTTCAGTCATTTTAGAAATTCCTTCTGGTCTAAGGGCTTCCTATCCAGCATAGCTGCATTAATATTGTCTAGGACGTGTCACCAATACAAAGAAATGGGTCATCTCACAGAAAACTGTGCAGTAGAAACAGTCTCCCTGCATTGTCTTTGCTCCTTCCAAATTTTAACATTTTAACTTGCATAATTTTTTGTATATTAGCTGAGAAATGCAGAAGTTTAACACAACCATTTGCCTACACTGACTATAGTCTTTGAACTCATCTTGGATTTGTGTTTAACTTGTATTCATTTGTTCCTTCTTTGTATTCATTTTTAGAGAGCAAGGCATTATGAGAACTTCCACAGGAGTATAGTTACGTTGTTATTCATTATAATAGAGAAAATACCTTAAAATAGTATCAAAATTATACACATTCACTTTTCCATAACTCACAGATCATTTTTATTTTGATAATTACTAAAAGTATTAAACTAGATTTTCAGATTTCCTCTGAAAGTCTGGAGCAGTCCCACTGTGCAGCCTGGCAAAACTAGGGTGCTGTTTGTGGCATCAGATGCATTTATAGGGTTTATGGCATAATTTGTGTTCCATGTTTGCATTGGTTAGATTTAAACCAAAAAAATAAGTTGACAGATGCTGTGGTGAGGTAGCTGCAGATATGTTTCTTCTCTCCAGTATGAGTGCTTAGTTGTCAGTTTAGCAAAATGGTTTGCTATCCCTCTTGTTGCTTTTATGTGTGCTTATTCTAGGGACACCTTTGCTATCATTCTCTCTACTCTTCTCTTGTCTAACAAGGGAATGGGTGAAAGTGACAGAACAGTATGTCTGGATTACCCACAGATCATCTACTTTTACTGGCTTACTGGCAATGCCTCTAACAGTACTTAGCCCTGTGGACCTCTCTAGTAATTTCAGGTAATGAACAAAGTAGTTTTTGAGTATGGTTTAAGCTGCTGTTTTGGTTCTTTATTTTTCCTTTTCTTATCTTCCTTTCTCCTTTTTTTTTCTCTTTTTTTCTTCCTCTTTATGAGTTTTCTTGGTTCTCTTACATGTTCTTCTCTCTTCACTTCTGTATTCCATCTGTTGTTCACTCCCTCCCTACTTCTCTATTCTGGTTGCTAAAATGATCAGCAACACAGAGACAACCTGCATAAAGAAATTAATGTTAAGTCAACAGACTCTGAAGTGTTAGCTGCTTACACAAAGTCACCCCAAGCCACAGCTACACATGATGGGAGCCTGCAAGGCACAGCAAATTATATGGTCTAAAAGTGTGTAAGAGGACAAAGATTTTATGTCTTCAGCTGAGCACCCGCATCTGTGTAATTTGCTGGTACTAACATAGAATTCAGAGCTGCTTTGGAGAGCAAGGGAGAGGGAACAGCTGTTTGCTGGCAGGCCTCTGGGTCCTCCGAGTAGCCCTGCCCCATCCCTGCCCACAGCAGACTGGGCTCTGCCCAACCTCTTGTCTTTCACTGTTCCTCCACAAAAAACTGCGAAGTGTAGCTTAGAGGAAACAGAACCTCTGGTGAGGCATGGGAGGGTGTAAAACCAGGCATGTCAGCTCAGGCTAGCAGTGTAGCTAACCCAAGACACTGGTCTTGTGAAGAATACAAGAAACAGGAAGGTATATTATGTCAATTTTTCAGCCTGATCTTCAGGCATCTTAAAAAACTTCCTGCAAACAGATTGTAACCTGAAGTTACACCTGGGAGCAGTCCAGACTCCAGAGGGGTGGAGTCTGCAGCCACTAACCATCACATCTGACTTGCCTCTGCTCCCTGCCCCTTGGCACTTGCACTTTTATTAGTCTAAAGGTCCAGCTCCAGACAAAAGAGACCAGAGTCACCAGTACAGTCTTCAGCTGGGGTACTCCCCTAGGAGGTTAGAGATGTGGGTCCAAACTTCTTGGGAGGGAAATTAATCAGTCTCCCATCTTGTGGCTGTTGCATTTTTCCCAAAATTTGATGTTGTCACCATATATTCAGTTACATGTAAGTATTCTTACAGGACTTGTTTCCTGAGAGCACTTGGGCATAGGTATCCCATGTTTCCAGACCCTGCTCAAAGCTCAGGGCTGACAGGATCAGGTGAGCCGTAATGGTGACATTTGCAGCACATGTAGTAGAAGAGTTCCAAATGTGCAAAGTGTAACTGGTGCCAGCAGACAGGGTGGAAAATGCAATTTGATCCTGCCCTTACTAGGCATTGGAATTAATGATGGATTGGCCAGCTCAATTAATTACTCAATTAAACAACTCTCATCCTAAGCAGCTGACTTAATTTTCTCTCTGACATCATCTGTGTTGTACTGAAATAATTATGGAATATCTGGGGTGTAGCTGAGAACAAGATTTGGAATTAGACTACTGTGAGATGATGACAATTAGACAAATTTCTTCCTTTTCTTAAACTGATAAGGTGATTTCAAGTCATAGGCTGGAATCATGGATGTGTCCCTGCCTTTACGAAGTATGTGGAGTCACTTTAATCACTGTTTATAGAAGTCCTATCACTCCATTCCTGTTTCCTCTCTATCCCATATTTGCCACTGCAAATTAAAAGAATACATTTTTACATTTTTCCTATACTGTAGGAATACTATGTGTTAAATAGTTTTTCCTCTGGGAAATTATCAAATAACATCCATGAAGCTTTAGGATTTTTTTCTCTCCATACAGATATAAAAAGAGATAGGGTGAAGAAAAGAACAAATGAATAATATAAATATTACGAAGGATTTTGTAGTAAAATAGCAATGTTTGATAGAGTGTAGAGTCCTTAAAGAACACTTTGGGTATAATCTTTCCACCTACAATGCACAATCATTAAACACTATAAACAGAACAGAGAGGGTTTGAGCTGTCATTTTAAGAAAAATAACAGAGCTATGAAGAACATCCAAAATTAGAATGATCAAAAAGCATGCCCTTCCATAACCCTCCTATTTGAGCTGTTATTTTGAAAGCAAACCTTTCACTGGCATTCATGACCTTTAAAAAGGAAATGCACTGTGCTTTCCTTCCTACTGTAATCCCAACGTCCTTATCACCTATGTGGAGGCCAGAGAGATGGTCTGTTCTCCTCCCATCTCTTTGTTATCTTAAAGGGTAGCTAAGGACCACCTTCAGCTTGGTTCTTCAAGCCAGACAGCTGACTCCCCCATCAGCAGTTAATGGCACCTTATGGGTGCCACAGGTACCTCAAAAAAGAAAGGACCAGATAAAATGTGCACACATGACTGGAAAAGGGTCAAAGGAGAAGAGGACTGTATGGAAGAGATTTCATAAAAAGGTTCCAAAACAGATAAAGTTTTAATGAAAGGCTATTTTTTTAAAACATGAAAGAGTATTATTAGTCCTCAGCAGGACCATTGCTTTTTGTACTTCTTTTGTGCTCAATTCCTTGTTTCACACAATTCAAAACTCATAGTGAAACTGAAGGTTGCTAAAGCGGTAGGTACCATGTGTTTCAGTAAGATGTTACATTCTACAAGAACTGAAAGAAGAGGATTTCACCCAAAAAGTGACAGAAGTGAGTATATATTTATGTGTGTATGTGTGTGTGTGTGTGTGGGTGGGTGGGTGTTTATAAAAACTTATCTGCTACCAAACAGATACCACTTCTCTTGGTGTCCAGTTATTAAAAGTAATTACCAGATAATGCCTTCCTATTCATTTAGTAAAGATGAACAAGTTCTATTTCAGCTGAAGACTGAGCAGATTTCTTGCTGGAAAAGCTGCTTGGCAGTAAAGACTGATTAATCCTCATTAGCCTCTATTACTCACTTGTAATTAAGCTGGCTTAGTAATGACTTAGATATTTCCCTCTGAACCTAAGTCCAACAGAAAACACAATAAAGGAATTAGACATATCAGTGCTGTCCTTAGGACACCACTGTGTTTATTTTATTGAGACTCAACAAGAAAAAAATAAGAATCATATCAATAAGACAGCATTTAAAAAGGCTCTTAAGGCAAATTGCTGAGGCATTGGAAGGAACTTCTTTTGATATATCTGCCTTGTGATTAGGGAGTTCTGCTTTCCAAACTGCCAGATCATAAAATCTCTGTTAAAGCTTTGAAACTGTGCTGAATATGTATTTATCGTCCAGCAAAATTATTGCTTGCATATACACCTTACAATTTCATTCAATGAAGGTTCATTTTCTAAAGATAATTTTATTTACTTTGAAGAGAAATGTGTTTATTTCTTCAGTTCCAGCACAGAATGGCACTTTCATCTGATCATATGAAGTACTTGCAAGAAGTGATTTAAGATACCTTCCTCTCTGCCTTTGCCCTTCATTTGTGGTGCCAAACTCAAATCTTGTCCTTGATTGAACAACAAAAATACTTTCTCTCTCTGATCCCCAAAACACATCCTGCATATTGCTCTCAATGATTTTGTTAACTTGTAGAAAGTTTTAAAAATAAGCACTAGTTTGTTGCCAAAACTACAGAAAATCTGAAATTTAAAACAAATTTTATCTTACTTCGGCAATTTTCATCAATTAGAAAACAAATTCCTTTGGTCAATATGGGGAAAAATACTTGAGGTTAATTATTTTAAACTGAAACAGATTTCAAATGCTAGTTTTACTGAATTCAATAAACTAGCATATTGAGTGGGAAGGACAGCTCAGACTTAGCCAAGTTTCACCAGCGGATACTGGAACATTGACTAAAATCACAAATAAATAAGCAATTACTTTTTTCCAAAAACAAAACAAAACAANATCAACATAGTTTGAAACTTGAAATTCTGAACATTTCCCACTCCAGTACTCATCCTTCACCATGAGTACAACAAAGACTTGCTCTGTATATTAACTCAGTTCAGATCTTCATCGCAAGGAAAAGGAAACCAAAAAATCCCATCAAACCACTGTGCCTCTACAGGATGACTAAGAACGGCCAACTAGCATTATTAAGTGAAATGAAGAGAAATCACCTTATATAATAATATAACTGTCTCTACCAATCCCTACCCACACCTCCACAACTCCATCCCCAGCCATTCTACCCAGGACCTTTTCCCTGGAAAAAACAAGTATCACATACAAAAACCTGGAAAAATTAATAGGAATTATTGTTGTCTTTTAGGAGGAATAGCAGGTAAAGCTCTGGTTTGAGCATGGGAGCATTCCCCAGTGAATTCTGCCATGACTTACTGTCCTAACCAGATTCACTGTCTTCCAGTGGGAGCCTGTTCACTGTTTTTTAGCAGGAAGCACACTAGTCAAAATTCTTGCAGCAAGTCACTAGGGTGAACCCTGAGTCCTGATCACTGTCCTGCAGAATCCAGTAATAGCCATTCAACTGTGTTCTTTACCTGTGGCTGAAGTTTAGGTGGGGTTCACTTTCTGTTGGATGTGAAAAAATTAATTAATGTGTTTAGAATGAAAGACTGGTATTTCCATTTTTCTGGCAGAGGAAAGAGGAGTTGGTGAGTATCATTTTTCTGACATATGTGACTCTTTCTGTGGCATCCTGACAAAATGCTGCCTACACACATAAAATTCTTCCAGAAATCTTAGTGACTTCATATTGTGAGTGCAGAATTATGCAGGAAAACTGTTTGATAGAGCATTCATACTGGTGTGATTCCTTGGTCTATGGTTCTATAGAAAATATATTTTCCTGCTCATTTATAAATGGATGGGCTCAATTTCTGGTGAGCCTATGAACAAATTGTTGTCAGCTTGCTCTTCAAGGAGGTCCTCTACAGTTTTCTGGAATTCCTATCATAGGACAATGGTTTTGGAAAAATACAGGATGATCTTCACAGCTTCAAAAATCTGCAGTAAGGAACTGACCCAGCATGGGCTGGTGCCTACCAGATGCTTCAAACAACTTCTGCTGTTGATGCTCTAAAAACAGGTCATTCCTTCCCTTTCCACCTCCTGATATTGTTTTCATGACACATGTACTCTAAATACTTTTAAGAAAAAGCAGGCTAATAGAAACATACTATGCTAACTGGAAGTATTGTATGACAGATGTCCCCTTTTCAAATAATGCCCTCAAATTATTTTTATCTGGAGCTGAAACACCAAGTTGAAACACTACATACCTTAGAAAGCAACTCAGAGAAACAATGAAACCTGAAATAGTCACTACATTCCGACATATCCATCCTGGTTACCTTTTGATTTGGTTTAAATCCAGTGTATTGCATGTTGGTAAGAGCACATACTCTTTCCAGTTTACAAAGTCTTTAGTGGCAGATCCAGCATGGAGCCCACCATGAAACTGGAAGTCTTTCATCACTGCAAAAAGGGTCTAACAGTTACATTGCAACCCTAAAAAGGGAAGACTGAAGTATGAGTGGCTCTTTCACAACCAGGAATAGCAACAAACGAATTAAAAGGAAGACTAGAAGTCTTCTTGTCCTTCCCAGCCAACACACTTGTGTCTTATCAGAGGGGCTGGTGTCAGAACAGGAAGGTGCAAAGCCACCCGCTTCTCTCCCAGAGCCACCACATCTGGTCCTCTGTTGTGGGAAGGCCAAGATTCTTCCATGCAGGGAAATCAGGTGGTGTCTATTCTTCATCAGGCCTCCAGACAGAGGACTGTGTGTGCGATGCCTACCTGCTGTGCATTAGCTTCAATTCTGCTGCAGCATCATCCAAGAAAAACTGCTAAAAATGTATGCTCCTTCTCACAGCCTTACTTCCCATTTCAAATTGGTTGTACCTGTCTCAAGCTCGCAGCAAAAGGTGATGTTATCAGTATAGGAGCTCAATTTACCCTGTCACTTTTAGTAATTAAGCCAATCTTCAACTTTGCATTTTTCAGTGTTCTCTGAATTGTAGTGCTTCTAATAAGCATACGCAGATGAAAAGTTGGGTGTTTCCAGGTTTACTTTTTTGAAGATTGACAAGGGAAAAATAGGTTTTCAGGAAACACACTTTTTACCCTAAGATTTTTCCTTTAAATCAAATAAATTCCTGCACATCCACAAAGTAGAAGGAAAATGTGTTAGTGTTTTAGCTTTCATGGTAGAAGAGGGAGGAAGGGAAGAGAAATTAAAAACAGGATGGTATTTTCATCCTATATTTAAATAATTAATAACGGTTTTTTTCTAACATAAAAAGCAGGAAATTAGAAATGAAAGTAAAAAAAAAAAGCAATTATTTACATAATTTCTTCCCATAACCTCCAGAGCACAAAAATATTTTCTTTTACTACATGATTACTTAGTTTAATTACTACCAGTGACATTACAAGTTTTTACAGTACATTAAGAATTGTTGGTTGAGAAAATGCTGGGTTTCACTTATCAAGAACAGAGTAATATATATAAAACCATTTGTTTTACGGAAGCAAGTAAAAAAGTTTTTACATTTGGAAGGAACTAAATCAAACATTAAGTGATATTTTTCACTGGATCATTAGTATTTTAGAAGTCAAACAAGAAGGACTAGTCCCTGTTAGGTAGATATAAACAAAAAATACACATCCAGCAACTCAATGTATGTTTTAAATATCTGCTGAGGATTAACTTAGGCCACTTCATTGGATAAAAATCTGAATATCATTTATAAAATGCCAATGCATTTTTACAACAATGGAAAGCTGCAGTCTCAATTTCAGAATAGCAAATTTTCAGAAAAAAGGAAGAATCCCAACTAAATTTTTGTCTCTTTTTTTTCCCTCTGGATTTATTTCTTTCTTTTCAAAGGCTTTGCATTACTTATGTCACTATAATTGTTTCTTCTCCAAGATGACATTCCTTTCTTTTTAGTGATCTTCTGAGATCGTAAGCGAGATCATGGAAAACTACTGCATTTAAGAAGAAAGTAACTATTTGGTTTTAATAGGTGGTTTACTCTTAAAAATTTGTTGGGTTATAAAATTAATCCATCAAACAAATTAATAATTTGATGACAACCTGTAGCAGTCTAACAGCACTTATAAGATCTTTTTGAAGGAGAAGTTTAATTGGATTGAAGAACATGCATTGGTGCTCAGAAACCGTGGATCATTTTTTATCAACTAGTAAGAAAGATGTTGCCTTAGACACCATTGATTTGTGTCCTTTAACCACAGCCACAGAAAATCCCCATTAGCTTATGCAGCCTTTACTGCTTTTGTTTCTTATGTGCAATTCTGCTGACATGTGCAGAAGAGTGGAGCAGTCCACTTAGAAATCTTTCTGCACCATTGAGTCTTTGCAGTTTCAAAGATTGACAACAATGTAAGTGCTGTCTGAGATCCATACTCTTCTGTCTCAGTGTATGGGGCTTTTCTTGGGTCGCTTCCATGATTCAACCCCTCATGCTCATCCTGTTCTAAATCCCATATATCTCTCTGGCACTAATAGGAGCAACACCTTAAAGACACAATACTGCATTTATTTGTGACATGTACATCATGTGTTCCAAACCACCACTATCTGCTCTGCACCTAGATAGTCCTAAAATAAGGCTCTTGTTGATGCACTTGTTTGTAAGAATGAGAAACAATTAAAAAATTAACAAAGAAACCTCCTTGAGATTCAAAGCTTCAAATTATCTCCTGGTCAAAAATGTACATTAGACGTGCCAAAATGTTACTAGGAATGTGCTACTATTCTGTATCTGAAAAGTCTCAATAGTTTACACCATTAAAGAAGCTTGTCTTAAATATAAAAAGGCAATTGACATTTACAGAAAGACTTCTCTTGGCTTCTATGCTTTTTGTACCAGACCTGTTAACTTGGGATTTCCACAGGCTACAAATTTTTTCTGTAATCTCTCTGCCATTACTAGTATAGCTTTATTTTTCTATTTCCAAACAAAAGCAATATTCTTCTATATTTTATTTTATTGTAAGTGAGAACACATCAAATGGAAATAATGGCTTTAAATAATTCTCTAAGGAAATACATACACTGACTGACCATTTACTTATTTATGTTATATACATAAATATGGCTATTAGCAGTAGAAGCAGTAAGACTTTAAGCAAAATAAACACAAAGTGTCTCTTTTATTCTTGGCTTCTTTTGTGAATATTTTTCATAATTTTAAGAGTTGAGTCATTAACCATTAGCAGTCCAGTCTCTCACAAACATTGGGGTGAATAACTGAAAATTCATTGCACAAATATTTAATTTGTACTGTAAACTAGTAGCAAATCTACACCCAATACAGACTCAGACTGTACCTTTCTCTGTTGTAAATATCACAGTGATGTAGGAATGACATATCAGCCAAAAAAATCATCTTCCTGACACCTCAAGAAAGATACTAGTTTTGTGACAAGCTCCTATTGTACTAAATCATGTTACAGTGGTTCTGGCAATAAATTATACAAATTGAAAATAAATAAACTCCAAAGGATTGCAGAGATGTATTTTTAAAGGAAGTAAACCTAATAGGTAAAATATAAGAATGAAATTCAAAATTCAAGGTCTATTTTTAACTGTCAAATTACTAAGCATTCCTTTAAAAAAGCTCTTTCTCTACACTTATTATTGGGAACTGGGTTTTAAAACCGTATGTTTTTGTTCACCTACTGTGTTCACCTGCTTTTGTTCATCTACTGTGATTTGAAAAAATTTGTTCATATTTATGTATTTCAGACAATATCTCAGAGAAAGGATTTATTGAAGAATACACAAATATTTATCAACTTCAGAAATAAAATCTGTACTTAAACGCTGCAGCTTGCTTTTACCTACATAGCAAACTGAATTTCTGAACCAATCAGACCAAAAACTAACAAGTGATTGCAATCCAGACTAATACCCTACAGTTCAAACAAAATACCACCACAAACCCAGGACTTATTTAATTTTCTGTGTATGTTTGGAAGACTCCTATACATCTCACTTGATATAAAAACTGGTATTCCAGGTGTTTGACACATAACTGTCAAAATAGCTGTCCAAATCATGCCTTTAATTCGAATCAGTATATAGTCACACAAATAAACCCAGATATCCCAAGAGGAAGATGTGGTAAATGGTTTTCACAGCAAGACCAGGCACACATTTGTTATTAACAGATAACAAATTGTTTGTGAGTTAGTATAACCAAATAAACTATTAACTCGCACCAAACCAGAGAGTGGCAACATTAAGCTAAGGAGTTCAAGAAACAAGTTATTTCCATCTCCTTTGGCAGAACCCCCTTTGGCTGCTCCCAAAGCAAAAGGAACCTACAGCTTACCCAGAAATTGGGCTGAATTTGTGGTAGATCATTCCTTCTTATGGAAAAGCCCGCAGAAAGACAGCAGATAGAGGGAGGCAGAAAGTCCTTTGCACTAGTTGTTTCAGTGAGGGGTGGGAGCAGGGGGCTGTCCCAGGGTGGAAGTGCAGCCCAGGTACACTGGCGGGAGCAGCATTTGGAGCAGGGCAGCTGGAGCTGCCTGCCAGCCCTCTGCAATATCTGCCCACCGTTTGTAGCCTCTCTGTCCGGGCTCTGGGCATCCTGCAGGAGACCCTGCACTTCAGAGAGCTGCAGCTTGAAGAAATTCTTAATCATAAAATGAGCAAATTCTCCTTATGCAAAGAAATTGACGCCTGTCCTATTTCTTGCCCCACCTCTGTATTCTGCTTCAATAAAAGTGTTTAGGCGGAGATTTTTCACATGCAATATTTGAAACATACTCTTGCATTCAATCACTCATTTCACATGGCAATTCTGATCATCCTGATGCTTTTATGTTCAACATGAAAAACATTATTAATATCTACAAAAATGTAAACAAGAGATATACAATTGAATCCATCCTACTACTGATGTGAATGATCAGCCTCAGTGTTGTTATGTACTGCACAACATGAACTTTTTCTTTTGTTTTGGTTTTTTCCAAGTGAGATCCAGGAATCATCTCACCACCTCTTAAATGTCATTGTTCCTAGACTAATCATATACACAGATGAGTAGAGATAAACGTGTGTAATCCTAAACACAATGCAGTTGGAAGGGAACAAAAACAGCCCCAGGAATTCTTCTCCAAACAAAGTACAGGTTGATGTGCTGGAGCAGACTTCAATACCGGCAGATGATAAATGAAATACATTGATTCCCACATGACACAGCTCCTCTTTATATTTGATCAATGGCCCAGTGAATCTTGCTGAAACTGTTGGGATAAAGTTAGTGAAGCCTGTAACAAGATTCTGGTAGCAGGACTTATATACATAAAATTCACAGCCGATTATATTATGAATATTATCAGCCTCATTAGAAAATGCTTTCCTACCTGCATAGGTTAAACCATATGGTAGTAGTACCAATATCTAAAAACCAGACTACAGGTATCTCTAGCATAAAAAGACTGCTTGTTAATGCATATTGTTATTATTCTTTTATCAGTTAAACATGTATCTGATTAATGCCTTTTCTCAGTACAAAAGCAGATATATATATTGCACTTCTAAAGAGTTAACCATAAAAGCATTTTACTTAACTTACCAGTTGTTGAAGCTGGAAGGAGTCTTGCCCTAAACGCTACCTGCTCTCATGTTTGTAATATCTGTCTCTCTCTCCCGCTGTCTCCCTACCCCCCGTGCAGAGATTGCAGTAAACTTAGAAAACTAGCAGGGACAATGTTTCAAATGACTTAAGAAGGAGAACAGGAACAATCATTTCGTTCTCTTTTTTTTTTTTTCAGATGAGTACAGTACCTTCAGAAAGAAGGAAGGAAGGGAGGGGAGAGGAAGTCAACAACCCTTTGCTTTCCTGCAAAAAAATAAGGAAACAGCAGATAGCAATCTCGTTTTCTCTCAAACAAAATGTTTGGAAAAATAAATATATCCAATCCAAAAGGAGTTCCTCAAGTATTATATCTGTATTATTGGCTTCATAAAACCTTCTTTACAGCTCGTTATGTGCAACCACGTGAAATGAATTTCTGAAGTAGTAGGTAGGAATAACACACCCATATCTTATGCAGAACAATAAGCTTGCATAGATAATGAAGGCTTTTACTCTAGAGAAAGACTAATCATATATGTATACATAGATCTTGTTTCCATGGTGATATAGGTAAAAAAATGCCTAAACCCCCTGTTTACAGTGATCACAAGAAAATAGCACATTGGGTATTTATAGAATGCTGTGGGGCAAAAGAAGGGCGATGAAAGGGGTCAGAAAAATGGCAAGGATAATTGCTTGATACTGGCACTGCAGTAATGAGTAACTGATCTCAAAGAATGACATTATGGAAGGCATACTGATTAATCCAAACAGAACCAATGTACTGTGTTCTAGAACAGATTTTATACTTTGTTTCTTTCCCCATTAAACACATTTTGACAACCAGATACTGGCCAGCTGGCTGGAGTTATACTTGGGATAAGTTTAGCCCATTGTGCTCCACTGTGTTTTTGTTTGCTTGTATCTTTCCCCCTAACTTTATCTATCATCCGAAGGTCACTTACAGTGATTAGATGCTCCCTTTTTTTTCCCATTAATTTTTTTCATTCTAACATACTTGCCAGTAAACACCTTCACACCATCATGGAGCTACGTGTTTAGTACATCGCAGTAGTGAATATGGAGCTGCTTCTCAACAAGCAATTCAGGTTGATTTCTGTGAAAGACTTCAAAAAAAAAGCCTTTTCAAAAGGCTCTCTCCCTCATATTCTACAATAAGACTTTGCTCTGGAAGCAATATCTAGATCAATGATGCTGAAATAATTTAGATTACTGCTGAAAGTCCAGTTTTAATGGAAGGACAAGTTGCTATGTTATCCCATAGTGATTAATATTTCATTTATTGTACAATAACGAGAACTGACAGGCTTTAAACCAACATAGGAAGTAGTTCCTTAGGACCTGTGTTCCTTCATGTGATTCCTGGTGCTATTTCCTGAAGATACCTAGCCATTATTTGGTTGGAGAGGCTTTTATCTTAATATTCAGAAAATTAAATCTGTAACAATGGACATCAGCATTTGACAGAGCAGTGTAGGTGCTATGAGTGATCTCTGGCCTTACACCACCACCAGAGGTTTCTGAAATGGGCAAAACCATAACATTAGGGTGAATTTTAAAAGCAAAAGTTTGCAATGCACTTAGATTATATGCTTCAAGTGAAGTCCTTAATTCTCCCTTGGGAATGGAGACCCTAATGAAAGAGATCTCCTCTGCATACTGAGCACAAGGAAAGTAAAGAGGCATGGAAGGCCACTAAAGTAATGTATTGTCCTGCAGGGTCAGCCTAATAGCACAAAACTTATAATTTTGTTTTGTAATTGTTTTTCATGATCTTGAAGATAGTAGCAGCTTCCAGGCCATTCCAGACAGATTAATTTATTTATTTTCCAGGCACAGCAGCCAAATGAGACCCTGTATGCTGCCATTATGTATTTCTGTTTCTCTCCATTGAGAATCCAGTGCAGAAGCCTATTTGAAAACCTATACCGATAAAGTTAAGATCATTTTTAAGAAAGTCTCTGAGCGTATGTGATAGTCTGTGTAGTCCTCTGTGAAGGACTTGATTGTCACAGCTATCCTGTACTTCTTCAAAGAGCAGCTTCCCTTTCCTTGAGGACTGCAAAGCGAAGGAGCTGGACACAAATATCTACTAAGTGCCTTTGGCAGGTCACGAGACTTTGCTATCCTGATTAAAGGGGACTGTGAGAGGCCCCTACTTCAGCAAGGACAGCAGGAGATGTAAGGTCTTCCTTCACTTAATTCTACCTCATGTTCCATTGTCAGCAGTCCTTCCACCATCCAAGAGGTCAGCACTTACTTAGCTGCCACAACCAAGTCCCAGCATGCAGCCACTGAAGTACTTCACCTGTTTGTATTTTTGTCAATTTCTCCCAACTGCTGCCAGAAGTCACAACTCAATGAGGTAAAGGCACTGTAACTGATTTTCATGCCAGAAAAATACCTTGCAACGTCATGTCTTTTGCAACTCATGTCTTTTCCAAATCAGGTCAAGGTGCAATTATCAACTGTGGAGAAAAAGAAGCACGTACAAAATCATTAGTATCTAGAGTCATGCAAATCAAGTAACAAGGCATGACACTACGATATTTACCCAAGTTTTAAGTGACAAGTTTTGCAATTTTCAGAACATTTCTGGAAGAAATATTTGCCTATTATTTTGTTGTTTATATTTTAACTTTTTCTCACTCTACTGTTATCAAAATGAAGGCACTGATATAAATTCAGAGAGATACAGTGTCAGCCTCAATGCAGTTAGATGAACACTATTGAATGTAAATACTTCCTGGGTACATAATGTCCTGTAAGGAGTGGTCATGAAAAAAAGTCAGTATTGTGTTCATGGTCAAGGTGAAGACCAAGAAGATTCCTCTAGTACCAGTCTGCACTAGACCTTTAATTTGATTAGCATATATGAAGTTAAGGCCCTCTTTTTTTTTTTTCTTTTTTGCTTCATTGAGGAATAAATCGTGTTTCACAGTCTCTTTCTAAAGACAGCAGGAATACTTTCCTGTATGCAAAAAATAAGAATGGAATAAACAAGTTCAGCCTCTATCCAACATAATAGGAGACAAACACAGAGGTAACTGCACCAGTAATAATATCCCACTTCATCCTGAGAAAATGAAGCCAGAGTCAAAGCCTGGACAAATTTACTGGTTTTCTTCATTGTTTTAGGACAATAATCATATATATCTGAACTGGCTGTGAAAAAATAAGATTTATATCTTTTTTTTGGTTTAAAGCACACCTGTGGCAATTTAGCTGAGTAAAAGTAATACAGTTCGTGTTCAGAGACAAAAGTACTGAAGGACACCTACTTGTTTTGCATAAATCACTCTCTTCTGTGCTTTCCTGGTCTCTTTTCTGCATTGTGTGTTCAACACAGATTGTTCAGAAGAATCTGGAAGAATACTAATGGAACCAGAGACAGGTACAGGCTGAATCTAAAGAACTCCTGTGCTGCAGCATGTGGAGGACGTAACTCTAGTTACCAATATTAGATAATGTTTTGCAATTTATTGTATTGCGACACAATAAACCTACATACACAGGTATGCATTTAATTTTGCTTCTCAGCTTACAACATATTAGAATGCTATGAGATATTCCAAAAATTTTATGTTACTGCCTATCTCTCATGATTATAGTATGACCAGAGTATTCTCATGAGTATGTGTTTGCACAGCCAAATTTACTACTGTTTTATCAATGTATTTCTTACTTTTGAGACAGGTAACACTCGATCACCACTTTAAAGAACAATTAACATTTGCAGACTATAACCTCTGGACCAATCACTTCTATGTCAATTGTTTTAGGGAGAGAAATGTGGAAATTTGTATCAAAGAAAATAGTGCTCCTGACAATAAATACCTTACTATAATTTAAAGTGGCCTTTACAACTTATCCTGGGCCAAAATAATTTCTGGTAAATGACATTGGCTGCAGTCTTTTAAAGGCATGCTTTTCCTGTACCCTGTATGTAATCATCGCAACTACCTTTACTAAAACAATACGATCAAAAGCTATTTTAAAATTTGATGGTCTGATTAAGAGGATGTGTTTTCGTCTTTGAACGTGCATGAAGTTATGAGAGCAGGATTGTGAGCCTTATTCAGGTCAGAGGTGGACAAGAACTTAGCTTTGGGCAGTATGATTGAATCTGGTGTCAGATTGAAGATCTGTAACATGTGGAAATTGATAAAGTACCCATCAGGTTTTTTGGTGGTTTCTCAAAATGGCCATTTGACAGCAGTTTTACTTGCAATTTTAGATCTACTTAGATTGGGAAAGAAATCCAGCATTTGTTCTGGTCTTTCTTGGTTTTCTTGCTCCATTAAGTATGTTCATGGGCTCTGATGTCCGATTAATGTACTGTAGTACTGAAATTATTTAATATGTTTACAGGTGAAGGCTGGGCATCTAATGTTGTAAAATGTGTGACTCTTCCCAAAATATGAGGAAAAGGCATGTTTGCATATTCTTCCCTGTATAGTGATGTTTCTTACCTTGTTAGGTCTGATAATAGAACTATTTCTTCTGGAGGCCTGAGATTCTATCTCAAGATTAATTTGAACAGAGTATGAATTTATCTTTTTTTTTTACTTTTTTTTTCTTCAATCAGCTGCTGTATGCTTTTTGTGCTTTAGTTTCTTTTTCTAGACACTTTTTCCAAAGAATCCATTGATTGTGCTACAGCTGAAATTCCGTGGGCACTTCACAAAGGCCCTTTCTGAGAGCAAGACGAAGAAGTGCTACCTAGTGGTATACCTCTGTTTTATGGCTGCTAGACTGTAGAGACAAAAACTATAGAGAAACTATAGAGAAACTATANTTCTAGCTGGAGTTAATTATCTCCAGTGGAGATAATTGTGTTGGCCCCATACATGTATTAAAGACTACAGCCAGTAGTCACAATGTAAATTAATTGACTGATAGAGCATATGGATTGACACATGAGATTACAGTACTTCAAAATTTTTATCAATAAATAAAAAGTGTGTGTTACGATACATAGCCAAGAATAATTAGGGGAAA
>VZTT01071172.1:114336-139090 GCA_013400855.1 Buphagus erythrorhynchus
AGGGCTCTGCTCATATAAATTAAGCTGTGTTGACTTATACCAGAATATTTGGCCCAACAACCTAGTATAACATCACAGATGGCATATTATCTGTGATCTGACAGTCATTTGCTATTCCATTATGGTGTGAACCACAGTTCGTTAAACAAGACATAAAAACTACATTTTTCTCAAGTTCCAGAAAAATGAACAGATGAATTCTGAAAATAATGAACTGCAAAGATGAAGTGGTTATGTTCACCATTAATAATAATAAAAAAAGAATTTGCATCCTAAGTAGAGCTTCTGTATGTCTTTTTGCTAGAGATTGATGGCACAGACAAAACCTAATGTCAAAGAGAACCGGATTTCCTTGAGCAACACAAATGAGAAAGACATTACAGCAGCATTGCATTCAGTCAGAAGTTTAAGTTCAGTGTAATGTTTTCCATTAAACAAGATCAGAAGTTATATAGTCCTGAGCCTGTACATTTCACAAACAGTATAGAACGTCATTGACATGCATTACCTATGCCTGTGTACAGTGTACAGCCTGGAAGCAGGACAAATTCAGATCTTAGGAGTCTGAGGGCTTTATGGTAAAGCTCCTGAGACAGTGTCAAACCTGGCTCTGAGCCCAGCAGGTACCTGGATATAAAAGTGATGGAGATGTAACTACATGGAGAGACTCAAAAAATGAAAAAAGAGGGAAAGAGCTCAGGCACTCCAAAGCAGCAATGTTTCCCATCAGGTCACGACATGAGATAAGCAGTGGTAGAAGAAAAACAATCTCTGAGGAATCAGAGGCTACTGCTGTTCCTGTCCCAGGTCCCAGAAGTGGTCCTACTAACCATAATTGTTTTCAGGCAGGCCACCATAAAGTTCCCCTTTCTCACCTGGATGTTGCAGAACACTTCGGTCAAAGAATCTCTGCACAAAATTGCAAAAACAAGTTAAGATGAGTATAGAGGAAAATGAATGCTTTCCCTATCAGATGAAAATATCACTGATCAAAAGGACAAAAAACCCGATACTTTGCTGAAAGCACCTCAGATCATGCATCCTTCTGCTGGCTGGAGCATGTTTGGCATAAGTCCATATAAGTCATCACTTTTCCTGGATTTACTGGTTTGCAACCAAAAGAGGGGAAATTTTCCATGTTTCTTTTGCTTCTGTATTTTTTTCTTCTTTTCTTTATGACTCTCTGCTTTTCTCTTCAGTTGCTTGACCTTGCTTGAATCCTTTGAGCCTCTTCAGACCCATATTAAGACAGAATACTCCAGGCACAAAAACTGAGATCTCACTCCCAGTGTGACAGAATGAGTGCTTGCTGAGGGAAGCATCTTAATTTTTCAGATCAGGTCTCCCATAATCACAAAATATGATAGGCCTGAAACCATCCATCAAAAAACCCAAATGTGAATGTTATAAAATTAGCCACATGAGGAAATATGTACCTGTACCTGGGTGTGCACATGTACATTTTAGACCAAGAGAGAATTGCCAGATTTGAAGCTGATCATTTTATTGATGATTATTGAACCTGTTTCATTACTTCTTATTGCTCTGAGAAAAGCACTATATCTCAAGCTCAAGTAATAGAGTGTTCTTTTTTCCCCCCTTTTTTAAAGTTGCTTAAACTATAAGAAGAAGAAGAAAAAAGCTTGAAATTAGTTACCCATCTAGCTAAATCTTTTCAGCCATGTCACTCTGCTGGCTCCTCCCTAACAGATAGGAGAGAAGTTTTTAAAAGTGAAGAAGGAGAAAATCTTCCTTCTCATAGGCTTTCTATAGGCCTCTCTGCCTCCCATTCAGTGTGACAAGATCAAGTCCTAGATCTGATCACTCACAATGATCCTACAGATCTCCGTGATGGTCTTCAACACAAGCCCTTTTCTTCTTGTTCTAGTTATCATTTAAACCCAGTTGGCAATTAAGACCAACTCATCTTCCCACTCACTTCCTCACTAGCAGTACTAAGAAGAGAATCAGAAGAATAAAACTGAGAAAACTCATGGGCAGAAGCAAAGACAATTTAACGGATGAAGCTGAAAGCCACACACACAAGCAAAGCAAAACAAGGAATCCAGTCACCACTTTCAATGGGCAGGGAGCTGTTCACCCATTCCCAGGAATGCAGCGCTCAAGCACTCACAGTGCTGATTTGGGAAACGGCATCACTCCAAGTGTGCCGTCCTTCCTCCCTCTTCCCCCAGCTTTATTAGCTGAATATAATGTCATATAATATAGGAAACCTCTGTGCTGAGTCGACCTCAGCTGTCCTGGCTGTATTCCCTCCCACCTCTTTGTGCAGCCCCAGCCTTCTTGCTGCCAGAGTGGTGTGAAGAGCAGAAAAAACCTTGATGATGTGCAATGGCTGCTCAGCAATAAACAAAATATCCCTGTGTTATCAACACTGTTTCAGCACCAGTCCAAAACATGGCCCCATACTAGCCACCGGGATGAAAATTAACTCTATGCCCAGGACTTGGACACTGCTCTATGTTTTGTTGCTCTTTACATCTCCTAGGGGTTCTCCTGCTCTGCCTCAGATCAGTCTCATCACCTCCCTTCTTGACACCTACAAAAGACTGTTATCCTTCTTAGAGTTAAGTTACTAAGTCTTTGGCTTATCAAGCAGGATCTTCTGCCTTATAGTTCACTATCTGACAATATGAATTTGTTTGTCCCATGTTAATTGTCAATTTTTTGTTAATGAAGTCTCTATTTGTATGTAGCTACAAGTTTTGGGACATCAGTTTGGTTTCAGTTCTCTAAACAGCAACATTACCTCCAGGCAAGAGAACTGGAGAAGAGCACCACAGCTGAACAGCTATCACTGCGATTATTTACTGAAGAAACAACACACAGCAAGGCTTTGGGAAAATTAGTGCATAGTTACACTGTGGAATGCAAAGAATAAATAAACAAATGAATGGAGAAAAGAGAGAAATAGGAATAGGATGGAAGAAGACCAAGACAGTACAGGAAAAATGAAGAAATATGAGACAAAAAGAAAAGAACAAAGCTGAAACTGAAGTAAGAACAACAGGGAAAAGGCAATATGAAAAAATCAAGTCTCTTGCACTCTCTGGAAGCTGATTTCACTGATGCACCACTTATATTATCAAGTTGAGCTGATGGATGTTAGACATTTTGCCATGTTTTTTTACTTCCCTGTCAAGACTCAGAAAGCTATTTCCATCTGCCCATGAGCATGGCAGCCCAGCTTGGATCCTCTCTCACAGTAGCCCTGTCCTAGGAGACTGGTGGAGCTCAACGCCAGATCCTCCCATGTACCCCTGTGCTTCCATCCACACACTCCATCTACTTCTTGGCACAGCACAGCTAATTTTTATGACACTCTTTAGTTTGGATGTTCTCAGTCTTTCTTTCCCCAATTTTCCCTGTACAAACAACAGATTGCATTGCATCTGACATGTTGGTTTTATCTACAAAGGGAAAAACAGACCAATAATCCTGCTTTTCTGTTCCTTCTGTCAGGCTTCCCATGCTTCCTTTGCCAGATGTTTTTTCTTGGACTTATTTCTAAAGATTTCTATTTCATTTTCAGTACAGCTCTTTAACTTGGTTTTCTATTAGCTCTCTGCATTTCTTTTACATTGCTTTACAAACACCCTGCTAGTTCTTCCATTCTGCTTAAAACTGTGAGACATTGCTACCATTTCAAATACGGGGAGAATGAAGGAGGGATGTTGTGAAGTTCATAGAAAACACTCTGCCTGCACCAGACCACAAAACCACAGTATGATCTCTTATTAATACTGTCACAAATCTTCTGTGTCAGCTTCTCATTCCCAGATTTCTCCTTGTGAGTATCATGCACACAAAGACTTCAGTGCCTATATGTTTTGGTCATAAACAACTTCCTTTGAGCCTGGAGTGCAGTGACATTCCTAAGTTAGGAGACACTCAGTGAACTCCGTATTGCCTGGAAATACAAGTACAAAATCAACTACAAGTGCTGCACCCTGGGGAATTGAATAAACTGTGCTGTTTCACTCTGCTTTTTTGCAGGAACAATGCAGTCTTGAAGATGGGAAAAGCTCAGGTTGGTGGCTTGGGATTTGTTGTTTTTTTTATTTTTGTACTCTTTGACCAAATAGAAGTGGAGAGAATTTTCAACAAACAGCATGGGAGAGTAAAAGATACTAATTCATCTTAAAATACTTAAATATAGAGCTGACTTCTGTAGATGATTATTTGAAATACGGATACCTGTGGAAGTACATATCTGTCAATCAAATAACATCAGTTCATTTTTTGGCCAAGTTGGGCTCCAAAACACTGTTGTGACTACTACATAATTAATTTGCTTCCACCCCTCTAAAAAAACCCAAACAATTCAAATACTTGCTCCCTTCTATCTGAAATAAAAAATTCTGTAATATGTTGATTTCATATTCTCTCTTCAACTCTCTTTATATGAGCTACACCTATTATAGCTCATAAGTAAGATTGCCTTTTTGCATGCTTAACCAAGAACTGAATTTTGTCATTGCTATCAGAAATGCTGTCACATTTGGGAACAGAAACAGTGTTACTGGTATAATTTCACTGTTTCATAACAACTGGGTAAAATGGATACGATTTAACTTAATTATGCATAATCCTTAAAGTAAATAGCACAAACTGATATTGGTTAAATAAATTTTAAAAAAATCTGTTCTTGGACATTTCAGCAAAAGGAACTAAATTCTCTGATTAAATTGCTTCGTCTTGTTGATGTTTTTTACTAATGATATATTCTGGATGGACCTTAAATTTTTGGGAAGCACACAATTTTTATTCTACTTACAGTAATGCAACATTCCATTCTTCTCTGAAATTATCTATACAAAGAAAAAAATGTTTGCTCTGTTGAAACCTCTTTTTTAACAGAAGGATTTTTTTTAAACCTTGTCTGTCCTGCAGGGTGCTGAAAAAGGCTACTTTTTCTCAACAAATATTACAAGCACTTGGAAGGCATATTATTGGATCAGATGAAGAGTAATGAAGTACATGTTACAAGCAAGTTGGGGGATATTTGTCAGCATTGTTTTTTCACTTAGACTATTTTTGCATTATTAGAAAAGAAACAGTTAAAGTTATCGCCTGCCTGACAATATACAATTGAGTCAGCTCTGTAGTAAAATCACCATCACCATTGTTACTGGTGATTCACTGGTGATTCACTGACAATTTCTTTCCAATAGTAATGAAGAATGTATTTCATTCATCATTGTATGTCTAAGTACTCACTTTTTTTTTCTGATTTATCCAGCCTTTCATGACATACATATCCCTAAAACACAGAACTCTTTTTTCCCCAGGCCTTTGAAGGCAAATCTATAAAACACTCACACAGAAAAGCAGTATCAGATTAAATAACCTGAAAGGGGGTCCTGTGTTTCTCTTAACACAGCTCTACAATACATCAATGTACAGAGAGTGCAAAGTAACACTTCTGGCAATGGAAGCATACTGACACAAAAACTTGGTGGCTTTCAGAGCTTTCCTGAGATTAGAAAAATTGAAATAAGATAATTAACATATTTTCTAAATTAACATGTAATTTCAAAGATTTAAAAAACTCATGGAAGGACCTGAAATCCCCTAAGAGTCCTTGTCTTAGCTGCAAATGCATCTACTTTTCTATCTGCCTCAAAACAATTAACTCTATACATAACTCCAGTGGTCCTCATAGGAAACACATTTCTTCTTAACATTTTCTGTGGGAATAAATTAAAATTACATCTGGCCCTGAGGAATTTCCCCTGTATATAATTCCTAGCATTGTGTGGGTCTGTGCTGAAAAAGAGATACTGTGATTATCATCTTCTGACAATTTCTGTAGCAAGAGGGCTCTTACAAATTCCCACCAATAATCTGACTGTATAATAACATTTATACATATATTTAATGAGTATTCAGACTAGTTCCGTCCTGTAAAGTCATTGCTTTGTGATCTACTTGTATTCACTTTACTGGAGCTCATGTTTAGCCATATTCTCAGGTTGCTCCAAGAGAGAGGGATGCTTGTTTAGACTGATAATGTCTTGAAATTGGTATGATGATGTACTACAAATGGCACAGACAAAGACTTTTTGGCTAGGTTACTCATCAAATGCCTGTGTTATCGTTCAAGAATCTAAGCCTTCATTTCCTGATAAAGACTATTGTTTTTCTCATTATATTTTACTTAAGTTTAGAGTAAAAATCCCACCAATTACTTGTAAATGTGACCAATGGTACTTAATTCTTCAGAGCTGCTCTGCCTAGCTGTTTGGTATTGATGAGCCAAAGCAAATTTTTGGCTGTTTGTTTGTCTTTGTAAGGTGGGCTTGCATGTGAGTCAGCTGTCTCAGGTGGGAAGGTACCAGGACGGTCACGGTACTTCAAGAGGTGATGTTTTCATTGGCATCACATCATGGTGAGACGTATTGCCAAAAGGTAGCAGTGAGACTCCTATCTTCCCAGACCCTTTACAGTAAATCCTCTCCCCAGCACACCTGAAAAACAGACCATAAATGTTCTTCCCATACTTTATTTCCTTTGTTGTATTCACCCAAAACACAATAAATACCTTCACATCTGCAAGACCATCCATCAGTGAACTCAGCTGTATGGGGCACCTATGCTGAAGTATCTCCAGATACTTCAAATACACATTGTTCAAAGCTTTATTTAAAGACCAATATACACAATAAATGCTTCAACTATTTTTTAATTTCTAAGCCCCTGTAAGACAGCTGAAGTGAGGGTTTCCTGTATTTCTAAAAAGCCCCTCTCTCTCACAGTCAGTATTCCTCTTCCCTGAGGCTTCAAGTTGTGAATTTATTATTTATAAAGAAGCTCAAGGATCTCTCAAACAAACAGAAGGACAGTTCCTCACATCAGGAGTTCACAATATAAATAATGAAGCCTTGGGGTCAAACCCACTGCTGACAAAGACTGCACAGCTCCACTTCATTTAGCTGAGTTGCACTTGAACATTCTAGCAGCAAAAGCTTAATCTTGTGTTCATAAAATCAGGTGTTGCTACTAAAATATTTTTGATGTAGTGAATTTGATTAAATGAATTAAATTGATTAAGTGAATTAAATTAAATTCTTTACAGTAAGAGGAAAAGACTGCTTATCTGTTGAAGTGTCCTCATTTATTTCAATGAAGTTCGATAACTAAGATCTGAAATAGCATTTTTTAAAGCTAAACAATTATATACTTGCTTCATCACAGGCATTTAACTTAAAAAGTGAAGTGTTTACATTGTTCTTTAAGTGGAAAAGCAAGGGCTACAGATTTAAAAGATATAAGAAAATTAAGCTAAAGCAGCACTCTATGGTTCCAAGCGCGTATGTGAGCAAGATGACTCTGTTATGAAATGGAACTTTCATTTCTCTTAAACAACTTCAGCCATCTTGATCTGTCCTTCAGCCTATCCTTCTGCCATTAACCTCAAAGAAGCAAAAAGGTTTAACATTCCTTATATTCCATCAATTATCATTACATCCTTAGTACTGCAAATATAAGTACTAAACTTTGAAATGTGTTAACAGTTGTGGGAATTAATGTCTTCTTAGTATGCATACCACAGCCAAATAACAGATTTTAGATACTTCATACTTGCAGATGTCATCTCTGCAGTCAATAGGTTTATATACTCCCAGCATTCTCTGGAAAATTTTGAGGGATCCTGAAACTCTGCCCAGTGAAACCTTAAGTTTCCTCCTATGCTACTTCAAAATTAGGGTCTGTCAGATGAGGCATCAGAAATAAATAGTGAAATAATTCAAAGTTTGAATTGCTGGAGGCCCCTTTCTTTAAGGAGCAACTCTGATCAGGTTTGTACAGGTGTAAAACACATCCAAGTACCCAGGGATGCGAGCATCCCTGCTCGCAGGTAGTGCAGTAAGTTCCTCCCCTGCGGAACCTGCCGGGACCCCTGCCAGCCCCCAGGATGCAGACGAGGGCGTCTCCTGCTTTCCCAGGGCCCCAAGCCCCTTCGGCAGGCTGTGACTTCCCAAGTGCCTCCCTTGTCAGCAGTGCCCCAGAGAGCAGAGGGCTCAGCTGCTGGGCACTGTCCTGGGGGGTGCCACACTGAGACTACGGTGGTTAATGGGGTGTCTGTCCTGGCAATGGGGTCTCCCATTCTGGCCATGGGGTCTCCGTTCTGGTAATGGGGTCTCCATTCTGGTAGTAGGGTCCCCATTCTGTCAATGGGGTCTCCGTTTTTGCAGTGGGGTCTCCATTCTGGCAGTGGGGTCTCCATTCTAGCAATGGGGTCTCCATACTGATTATGGGGTCTCTATTCTGGTAATGGGGTCTCCATTCTGGCAATGAGGCCTCCATACTGATAATGGGGTCTCCATTCTGGTAATGGGGTCTCTGTACTGATAATGGGGTCTCCATTCTGGTAATGGGGTCTCTGTTCTGACAATGGGGTCTCTGTACTGATAATGGGGTCTCTGGTAATGGGGTCTCTGTTCTGATAATGGGGTGTCTGCTCTAGCAATGGGATCTCCATTCTCTGTTCACACGTGAGGCACAGGGGTGCCAGCTCTCAGTTTCTCATGCTGAGCATGCCAGCAGCATATGGTTTTTGTATTTCACTTCAGCTGCGAGTTGCGTGGCCTGGCCACATGTCAGAAACTGTGTAAACAAATGTACAGATGATTTTTTTTTTCCTGTTACACAGCAGAACTGTAACAGCTGTGTTCATCTTTGCTCAGCATGAGCATGACTGTGTTGCAGTGACTAGAAAGTTTGGAGAAAGTTTGGGAGAGTTGGTTCAATTTTTGTTTCACTTTCCTTTTTTTTTTTTTTTTTAATAGAGAGGAAAGAATGGTTTTAACCTCTCTAGGAGCACAAAAGCCCTTCTACACCTTCTACACTCCTGTTGACAATGCATCATGGCTACATTTTGTTTAAGCTTCTCAAAGCACATCGTCAGATTTCTAAGAAGAGAGTATTATTTCATCTAACGCACTTTTCCAAAACACAGCGGGTTTTCCCAGTGTCAAGGGATGGGATCAGTTGCTAGAAAATGTGATGCTTTTAGAGTCATCATTTTTAATATAGAAAAAGAGCATTCTGTCATGCACAGAAGGATCTGTGTAAAGCTTATGCACTGGTGCTACAACTTCATTGATATGGTTTTTCAAATATTTTCTTGCTATATTCTGTTATATTTTTTGGTCTTGAAAGAGAAAGAGAAATCCATACCAATCACATTTTGACACAGCGAAATATTAAGTTATATGCCCCTTCCCAAAAGCTTCATTTTTATGAGTATATAATAATTAGTATCTATTTTATAATATATAATTTTATATAAAATAATATTATCATATATTATAACTATGTGTTCCTAGAGTATTTCTTTGAAATAGAATTTCTATTATTCTGATAATTCTAACGTCTTTTTTTATTACAGTCACTGTGAATCCCTACTTGTGTTTGTAGAATTTGCCCAAGCTGGTTTTATTCAATTTTTTTTTAATTTTTATTTTTTAATTATTATTATATGAAAGAAAATTTTGTCAGCATTTAAAGTAATATCACATTACGCATATTACTGGCTACATGATAAGTGAATGACATAGGAACAGTAGCATCAGCTTCTCTATTCATTCCAGTGCCTGGAGACATTGATTGGTTTTGTCCTCTGCATTTTAAAAAACAGAAGTACCTCCGAGGAATGAATGCTCATAATCTAATCTGATCTAATGGAAGAGTGTCCAATCATACAGATCTTTTAAGAAATACTGAATTCATACAAATATATGTGAGATCAACAACTATTTCACCTATCACACACAGAGGAATATTTCTGATATTACATTTCGTCCATTAGATCCCATTAGAGAGGATTAAATTTCCAAGAAATCATTTTGTTTTAGACTATGAACCAGTTTAGCAAAATGTACAAAGTCTGGCTAATCCACTAAATACTAATCTGCAGAGAAAATACTGCCTCTGGTTACTCACACTATAGTTTGTATCCGGTGTGCTTAATTAGATCTCCACACCCTCCACTTGTGTGCTTCATACAGAGAGCTCGTCCAGAAAACTTGCTAGTCTTGAGAAGACGCTGTGATTTCCAGTCCCCTTTGGCAGAATGAGTTAACCCATATAAAGATGAAGCTTTTGGTGAAGTATAAACGTGGCTACAAGAGGAGCCGGAGCACAGAAGCTGCTCAACTACAATGACTCTGGGCTCTTTTCCTTAGCCCGGCCCCAGACTGAGCCTTACAGCTGTGCAAGCCAACACAGGAGGTGTGCTGCACCTTTCCGTGGGGAGGATGACCAAGAGCAGGTGAGCAGGGCTCTGCACAATGGTGTTCTGTTGATCTGAAAGCTTTGCCAGTGGATGATTCACAAAGTGGGTGGGGAGCTTAGAAACCCAGGCACCTGTGGGCAGCTTTGAAAGCACTCTGGCTCTGAAGCAGGTGGCATAGTTATGTTGCCTTTCTGCCTAGTTTTGTTGTGCACAGGGCCACAGCACTGTGCCATTCATACTAGGATCTGCTGTGTAACCTGTTGTGCTGGTAAGGCTCCGAGACACGAATGGGTTGGGCACTAGGCTGTGCACCTGCTTCTGTGCCAGATTCATCCCAAGCTGAATTAAACATCATCACCATTGGGGCACTGGTGGATAGCAATGACAAAACTCCAACTGGCCTTTGCATTTCAAGCATTTACATTGCCTAAATACTGGAAAGATGGGAGTGTTGTGATCTTTATGAGCATTAGCAAGACAGGAGAATGGAGTGACTGGAGGGCACGAGGTTAATAGGAATATAAAGACAACTCAGTAGCAGCTTTGTCAGGGCTGCTAGAGCTGTTCATATCATTGTTTCTGCTCTTTAGCTGGAGAAGAGCTTTCATGATTAAAGCTCTTCATTCTTCCCTGCTGGTGTAGTCAGCCTAGCAGATATTCTTTCGTAACACTCCAAGATTTACAGCAGCAGCAGACTTGCCTATCACTGGACCAAATCCAGAAAACAACTCTTAAACCACTTCATGTAACAGCAGCAAATTCCATACCAGTTAGAAAATTTGTACAACACAGAGATCATCCAAGTACTTGAGTGTTCTGATTCTGACAAATATATTCAGTTATTCCATTCTAATTTGCTGCAAAATCTTGGCAGAGCTTGAAATGCATTCACTTTCAGACTTAGAGACACCAGAGCCTGGGGTAGGCAGCAGATAAGGCTCATTTTGCAGGATACTGTTCAGCACCATCTGTGCTTTTCTTTGGGTTGTTGAGATCTGACAACTACAGTTTGAGGACAGCCTGTTGTTTTTAAGTATTTATTGGGTTGTTTATTATGTTAGGAGTAAGACAGATTTTTCTGCTCTTATTTCACTGTTTTTATGAATTTAAAAAAAAACACACTGCTGGTGATGCGGCCAACCTTAATCAGAATTTCATTTTTCACCAAATCTGTATTTATAATTCACTGATTTCCTGACAATTTCCTTAAACTAGAAGCACAATATGTGTCTTGTGAAATGTGTATGTCTTGCAATTGCAGAGAACTCTGAGGCTATGATATGCAATGATTGTTATGCAGGAGGACTCACAGTAGCTGTTAAAGACTTAAAAAAATGTTCACATTTCATGACTAAGAAAGACTTCTTTATTATATTTGTGTCTTCTTGACCATGCAATGCAAAGTCTCTGATTCAATGTGCAAAGTACTATTCATTTCAAATCAGATCTGTGCATTAGCTGTTTTTAAAAAGAAAATGCTTAGTCAAACCATTGTAATGTAACAGTTCATGGAAAGACTTCATTACATCCTTGTATCTGTTAAGACCAGAGGAGAAAACTGTGCTATGGAGCCATGTATTCGGGAGCCAGAGTGTTTAAATGATAGCTCAGATGAAACCATTTAACTAAGCAGTCACCACAAATACAACCTAAGCATCTTGGTGTGCATTTTTACTATATACTATACAGTACTGCCACTTAAAATCCTCATTTTAAAAGAATTGTGTGCTGTAGCACCGCAGGAGTCGCCTATTAAGGCCCATTACATTACAGAAAATATGGGCAATGTGATTTATAGTTACATATATATATATATATATATATTTGCAATCTTAGTCACAAAAGAAAAATGCTGCCTTCTTAAGCTCCTGATAAGAAATCTAGGACCATAAAAGTTAAGACAAGCCATTGACATGGAAGGGATTTGACAAAATACCAAACAGCTTCCTGATCTGTTGTCCATAGTTGTACACTCAGCTATTTTGAAAACTAGGTCCCATTACATATGATCTGCGCTTCCAGCCTGCTGGTGCCTTTCTGATTTATTCAGCTCAGTGAGAGACAACCAAGATGCTGGCATTTATTTCCAAAGGCACTCAATTCCCTTCAGAGCTGTGAAAGCCAAGGCATCTCTACTGAGTCACAAAATAGTTGAGATTGGAAGGGGCCTCCTGCTCAAAGCAGGGTCACCAAGAGGAGCCTGCTGGGGCCATGCAGAGTTTGGGTTTGTGTTTATCCATAGATGGAGAATCCACAACCTTCCTGGGCAATGTGTGCATTGACCTGTGTATCCCTGACAGCCTTTATTCAGAATAGAAGTTTTATTGAAGTCACCAGTATATTCACTTCTAGTCCCACAGACCTGAGATGGGAAAATATGATGACCGCAAGTCAGTTTGAGGTAGTGAACAGTCAGCTAGGCAGACAGCATAGTCTCAGGCAGATATATTACTAAAAAAACACAGGAACCAACAGCCAATGTTAAGTGCTTAATATTAGAAAGTTTTTTAAAGACGTTTTGTGGGAAGAAGCTATAATATATAAAGGAAAAGTATATTACTATCATCTCATTTGAGTGATAATTGCATTACAGTTGACCTATAGCACTGGCTTTAACCCTTTAATCACTGTATTTAGTTGCTATATACTTTCAGAGCTGTTTCATCCTCAGTCTATCTGGTCCTTGGTTAGAGATCTACAAGGCAAAAATGTGAACTGTTTTCTACTAAAAAGTATGTAATATGATGTATAAATACTCAATCTCTTTCTAAATGTTCAGCTTTTTTAGCTGTAAAAGGGATCTTCTGGACCATACAGGTGGTTGCATTCTTAAACTCTCTGTCTATAAAAGATTTTCAAACCCAATTTTTTCTATTATTATCATCCTGGAATTTGATAATGCTTTGCAAAAATAGCAACAGAACTTAATACATATTTCTCAGACTTAGGAAAGGAAGCTCTGTAAGCCATCACTGTAATTCCTGGTAACAACAGCTTAGTAGAAAATATCAGTTTTTCCTCTACATATATAGTGTTTGGGTTTTTTTAAAGGTAGCAATTTTTAAGTGTCATTATAATTGCCTTTCCGGGGTTTTTTTTAGATTTTAATCTCTATTTCTAGTGTTATTGCCAGTTATGGACCCGTTATTTTTGATACAGCTGTTTAAAATGAAATTTAAATTAAATAAAATGTCACCTGCTATGGACTACCAGAAAATAATCCCTTTGAAGTAAAATTTTAATGTGACTCAGGAAAAAAAATGCATTTTTTAATGAAAAAAAATGTGTAAAAGATTACTGACATTTTCTGGAAAACATGATTTTGATGTAAATTTCTCAGATGGCTAAGCTAATTAACACTTCCTGCTAATGTTTTCTAAATTTGAAAAGAGAATGACAGCACAAGAAACAGCAACATTCCTTCTAAGCACAAGGTGTAATACTGGTATCTGAATCCACTTTAGATAGAGATATACCTGAATTAATACACACCTGTATCTGGTGTAAGCAACTTTTACGTGAAACGTTTTCACCTGTACTAGAAATAGGATCAACACTGTGTCTATCTTCTGCTGCAAATTTTAACAGCCCCTTGTAAAAGGCCTACTTGTCTCAGCAGAACAGACCTCTCAGACACAGAAAGCAGCAGTATCTCAAAAGCAGGAGGCACCAGCCATAAGTCACATAAGTCATAAACCATGTGGTGCTAAGTCACACCTGCTAAATCTAAATAGCAGGAGCATCAGTACAATACTATTTCAGTCCAAATTTCTACTCCTTGAGGGACTGAAGCATGGCCTTTGGAGCATGTGTTTATGTGGGTGTGATATTCAAATTCAGCTTTTACACCTGGAGTTTCAGTGCTCATGTCCATTTTAATCATTTGTGGTCATTTGCTATTGCTTCAAAAAGCCTCATAGGTCTTTCATTTTTTGTCAGCTTCAGAATATGGTGAGGTGTCAAACCTAATTCTTCTCACAGCTCCTGCATGCCAGTAGTTTGCCATAAGAGGAGATACTGAACTTAATTACTGTGCAATTTCTGCCACCAAAACAACAGCAATAAAAAATTGCTGTAGGGGTTCTTGTCTTCAAATAAGTGGTAAAGAAATGCAAAAAAATGTAGTTCAGCAGCACAGGGTACTGCAGAGTTTCATGGTCATTGCTATGTTTTGTGCTGGGAAGCTGTACTTTGTTGTTATTGATTACATAAAAATTTCTCCGAATTTAGTCAGGTTGAAACAAAACAGAAGCTTGTTTTGTACATGGCTTCAGTTTGCCAATTGCATGTAAAATTCTATAAGCAATTCTGTAGGTATTGGCTGCTTTACTGCCAACACTTCCATCTGAACATTGGTACTTCAAAGTTGGTAAGTTTCATTTGGTGGAGACCCACAGCAGCAGAAAGAATTAATGAGAAAAATGCTCCAAATACATACCTGAGTATGTGCATGTGCACATGCACGTGCAAGCAATCAGGGCTCCCTGGGCATGAGCCTGCTGAGAGGTGGCCTGGCATCTCCTCCCGCAGGTTTTGGCAGACTTGAGCCAGCTCTCTCACAGGCCAGTAGATTGTTGGTTGCCATCAGTGGTAGGGAGCCACACAAACCTGCATCCCTGCTGATGGTACTGCAGGTGGCAAGTTTCTGGTGCAGGAACAGGTTACAGGGCTCAGGGAAGAAAATTCTGGCATTTTTCTGGCGATTATTGCCGTGGACCACATATGCAGGAATCCTGCTTCTAACCATCTCTCTGGAAAAGGAAAGAAGATGTCAAAGTTATTTGGAGAAGAGTAAGACCTCTAAAAGTGCAGGCCCTTGGTCTCACCTTGGGGATGTGCTAATAGAAAAAACAATTTTAAAGATTTCTTGATGATCCAGTAATTGGAGATTAGGTAAATGCTTGAACACTTAATAGAGCATCATATTGAATGGTTGAACAAACATGCTCTGTAGCTGAGGGAGTCTATGCACTTTTAGCTCATTAGTATCTTTGTGGGCCCTTCAAAACCAGTATGTGCAAATCCACATTTGCTCAGTCTCAGGTGAAGGATGAGAGGCAGGATGAGAAGCTGAGATGAAAGAGAGAAGACGGAAGGGGACCAAGAACGTAATTATCCTTACAAAAACATGAAAATAGTTTTCCTGTCATCACACACCAAATGGATCTCCAGTGACAGCTTGAACACCCATAACTGAGGGTTATGTAAGTACTTGCATCAGGACAGATGTGAAGTGTCTATACTGACTGTCCCAGTTACAGTTTTTACAACACTAGGCATTGTTCCCCTCATGTAAATAACTGCATATATGAATTGTCAAATTATATATTGTATTTTATGTACTGATATTTCATAATTGGATTTTTAAGGCATTGATTGTCCAAGGATGCAAATAGATACCTGATTTCCTTACCATTTTTAAAAGTTCTAATATAGTAGTTCAGGTATTTACATGCCTGTGTACCTTGGCAAGGGCAGCAAAGTAACTTCTCTTTGTGTAAATAATCGTAGTATAGTGGTTTGAGCCTGTGTAACATAGTTGAAAAAAACAGAGATCAAGGTAAGACAAAAATCATGCAGCTATGTGATGGCACCAAGTTTGCCTTTGAAGTGCTGTTGTTTAGATTTCTTTTTCCTTTACTGTTTTGCAGATAACAAAACGACAAGTGAAGTTACTGTAACAGTAAATAAAAAAGAAATAGAAAGAATTTAAAAATCTCACCATTTATCCTGAAAGGACATAGTCAATATATTTGTGTTTCTCATAAAGTCAAAGCTTATGGGCAAAACAACTCATCTAAACAAAAAAGGTTAAAAACATTTGTTTGGAAATACGTATGTGTCTGCATACCTCCACATGCACACACAGACACACACCTTTAAAGTACACGTAGAAGTTTCATGTGACAAGATGTTAGCTTCATCTGCTTATATTGATGAGATCATGTGGGAGATGAAGTCATAGAAAACAAATTGGAATAACAGGTTTCTCATTCACAGACCTGCTACAAGGTGTTTCGAAAGTCACTGTGTTTTCCTCTTCCTCCTTCTTTTCTATTTAGATACTAACATAAGCCCCAAGCTCTTGACAGAGCTTGCTGCATAGCTACAGAATGCTTTACTCCGTGGAATCCCAAACTAGTTGAAGTCTCTTGGCTTTGATGTAATAACAATAACAGATAAACCCATTTTACTATTTTCATAAATACAAGTGCACTTTTAATAACTGAATGTTACACTCTCCTGGATATTTTGCAGATGAGCTGCAGTATACCACCTGAATTTAACCTTATGTCAAATTCTGCATCCTTGCAAGACTGCTTGGGAACTGTGAGAGGTTCAAGCAAATGAACAACTAAGGTCCCTTCCAAAACGGGCTGATTTATGATGCCATGATTTAGTAAATGAAATTTGGGTCTCTATATGGAAAGTGACAGCAAAGATTGAACAGCTGGCCAAGCTCATTCCTCAGGCGATGGATTTTGGTGGGACTGTAGAACAGGTTATTTTAGCCAATGTCTGTGGATATAACTTTATCAATTTTGTTTTACAAAACATTCAGCGGGAGCAACTAGAGGATTTCACCAAGTAACGTGTCACTTAGAGAAACGATGGCAAACAGAATGGAGGTCATCACACCAGGTTAAAATTTTAATGAAATGCAGCTTCTATATCAATGTTATTTCTCCTATTTGTCTTAGCAAAATGTAGTGATAAAGATAAAATTGAAAACCTTAACAGATTTCTGAGCCTTGTGAATTTCATTTTCTGAATTAATAATGAAGAGAAATTCTGTTTGAAGGTGCTTGTTGCCCCTTAACACATTTGGAAGGCTAAACAAGGAAATGGGATTAAGTACCAGACTGAATAAAAAGGAACCAAATAAATTTAACTGATGGAATGAGGAAAAAATAAGGCAATAGGAATTCTTCTGTGGCTGGATCTTCCTGGATCTCCGAGTCTAACTTGAGATAATGGTAGTAAACTCTCAATCATCCTCAGGTAACATCTTCAAGTTGGTGAAAGGTCTTGTAAAAGAGATGTTCGACACTTCAAATAGCAGACTGTTTAAAAACAAAATCCAGATGTGTGATTTGGTGACTTGATAAACTATTTGTCTTGTTTTTCAGATGTATTGTAAAAGTACCATAAGCTTTCACGAGAGTTAGCAGCCATAGTTCAAATAGTTTAAAAAATAAGCTTAAGTGAAGCTATCTTCATCTGTGCAGTCATTTCATTAATCAGGTTTAACATGTTATCTGCAAATCAGGATTCAAGCAGTTTGTGTTTACATTATCTCTTTGCATGGGTTTTCTCTCTGAAAAAAAGTGTGTTTCACAAACTGTTGAAGACAGCTTCAGTTTATGATCTCAGTGAGGGCTTGGAAAGTTAAGAATACCAGACTTCCTCAAAAAGAAATGTATTTTCACAGACAAAGCCAATGACTACATTTTCAGGAAGAAGCAGAAGGAATAATAGAGGAAATGGTCCCACATTTCTCTAACATGAGACCTTTCTCACATCCCTCTCTACTATTACTAGGCAAATCCAAAAATTATGAGCACCAGAAGCTTGACAAATGTTCCTTCTTCTTCTTCTTTCCCCGTAATACCTTACCAGGCTGGAGACACATGACCCACTCCTCATACTGTCTCTTTGCTACCTAACAAGGTACATTTGCTACATTCACAATTTCAAGTAATGCAGAGCACGTCTGTCCATTTGTTTACATCATTGCAAGGCTGAGAGGTCCTTCTGTCTGTAGAGCCCCTGGGAAGTTGTGTAAACTGGTATCTAGTCAGGATTCTGGCCTCTAACCAGAACACTGGTCATGTGCCACTGCCCAAACATGAGACATTTTTCTATATTCCTACATTTCTACATGATGCTATAGAGCATTGCTTGCCACCAAGATACTACTCCAGTTGGTTTCATTCTGCAGGGGTTATCCTGCATGAAAATTGTACTGCAAGGTGTGCCTTACATGGGTGGCTCTGAGCACACCCATGTGTATTCAAAGGGTGGGTTGATGGGTTCAAGTATTAAAAAAGGTTTCTATTTCTATACTTCTGGTCTACACCACCACAAGCTTTCTTTGAGATGATACACTGAACTCCATGAGTTGCAAGTGCCCTGAGCAGATGACACCTGCTGCCCCATAAGCTCAGGCCAGAAGTTAATATAACCGATACATAAATTTCCAGGTCTGAGCCATGCAGTGAATATTCCATTGGCCTCAGAAGTTCAGAGACTCTAAAAGTTAGGCATTGGGAAACACCTGGCACAGGGAATTAAATGTAGGCTGGGTAAGCAAGATATTACGGCAGATTTAGACAGGCCAAAGTTCCCTGTACCTACGAAAAGTGAACATGGCTGACGTCCATGACAGTGATAGAATTAACTGAGACAATTTGGTGTTTTAAGTAATTTACTGCTAGTTGTAATGATTCTTCACTGCCAGTGTATTACCAGATAAATGACTCATAATTTATGGTACAAGCAACTGGCTTTTCAAGCCACTCTTTCAAATAGGCAGAAAGCCAGATGCTTCAACAGGCATGCCGTAGTCTCTGACTCCAGCATACCACCCTAGGAGCCTCTAGCTGAAATATGATGAGCACAGTCTGCTTCAAGTTAGTCCCAATTACTTTCCATTACATTTTTAATATACAACTAAAAGAAGGTTGCTCCTCTACAGCACTTCGATAAAGAAAGGAGTCTTCCAGAGCACAAACTGCCTATTGATTAAATTGAAGAATTGGTCACAGCTGTACCTTTCACCTCTAAATGAAATGTGCGACATTTCCAGCCTTAAAGCTGTACTAGGTTGCATGCTCTCGTGATTTGCTACTGTTGGCAAGGCTTCATGATCACTGCACTATAAGCCCCTGTAAATGCCAAGGCTGCAAGCTGATTACAGTGCTGGAGCTGTTGAACTGTTGCCAAAAAAGTCATGTCTCTACAACTATTGCGCTGCTGTGCACTTGTTAAAAGGTTTGGGATCAATAAGACAAACTGTTCATTCCTTTTACTCACATACTACTCAGCTAAGTAGCCGTTTTTTCTAAAAGTTTTCTAAAGTGTTCAAGGGTCTACTCAAGATGTAATTACTACTGAGGATCACTAATAGCAGTACAGTTTGGGGCTTCGCTCTCACTGGTATTTTGCAGTTCTAGGGATCTCTCCTATTAAAATCATGTGGACATTTTGTAGCCAGTTTCAACATGACTGTGTGCGTATTAAAGAACTCAAAATTAATGCAGTGATAAAGAAAATTGTCCATTAATACCCTGATTATCTAAGAACTTGTTCATCACAAGACAAGAATTGTGTACAGGAATATTGCCCAAGGGTGTTTGAAAATTTTGTCTTTAGAGAGTATTACCATGCATGTTTTGTGAGTTACTTTAGTCAGCTGCTTCTTGAACCAGTTTTGACAGACATATGGCAAAATTTGTTCTTCTGCCCAGAATGCAAAATAAGTTCCAGTTCTCAGACTGACTTTCTCTCAATCCTTAAAGATTTTTCTCTTAATGGTTGCTATTATAGTACTATACATAACTTTCATGTGTATTTACCATCTATCATATGGAAGGTTTCAAATCAAGGTTTCAATTTGTATTTATATTGTTGGTCTGCTTCAAATGAAATTGAACAGATATTCTACTATTAGAAGGTGTTTCATATGTTTCTCTGATATCAAAAATGGTCTCCTAAATGGTTCCCTGTATCTTCACATAAAGCACTACCACAGTAATTTCATGGTTTGTAAGAGCAATCACAAAAGGAAAATATATAAGCTGTAACAGGGAGGGCAATTGTTTTGTTGCTTAACTTTAAGTAGAGTGACAGAACTTTCTTAGCCCTCCCAGAAAGCCCTTTAGCAGAGGATTTATTTCACAAGATTTTATTTCTTTGTGTAAAATAAACTTGTGTTATGTATTTTTAGATTAAATAATGCCACACTAATATGCTATTATCTGACCTGCTGTTGACTTAACTGCAGGAAATCAGATTTTTAAAGTGACATTAACAAAACATTTAATAAGCAAAATAGCAGTTAGAAAATTTCAGCACTTACATTGACATTCAAATTAGTTTCTAGTTTTAGCAGAGAGGCTTAAGGTATAAAAATGCAAAATTTCTGATGAGAATTGGTATGAATGCATACTCTTACATGCTTGTATAATTCTTCTTTTTGCTGAAGACATGCACAATACTAAAAAATTCTAATCCATTCAAAATACTGGGGCCCTACAGTGGTTCTTCTTGTATATATTAATAGCTCATATATGGAGAATTTTGTATTTCTGTTTTGATCCTCATGGGTACTGCCATTAAATAAATCATAACTAGTGAATTCAGTTGGAGAAATTCTGTAAAATGATGGGACTGGGGCACAAAGATGAGTGCACAGAGGTTTTCATGTCCAGTTTTGAGCTGGCTAACTGCATATGCAGAATTGCTTTGGTTGAGACTCTAAACATTGTAGCAATACAAATCGACAAGACTAGCAGCTGCACTATCTTTTCTGTCTGTGTTTCAGGAGTAAGCATGATATTCAGGACACTTTTATGTGCTGGTCAGATGCCTTACTGCATCCAGAGTCAGGATGAAAATCATGTTCATCAGTGACACAGAGAAAATAATCAGAGGGTCAGTTTTACTTTCCTGCTGGATAAAAATGTGAAACAAGAAGGAATAATTATCCTTGATATGTTCTCAATCTCCTCCTCATTACGACTCTTGAATTTCAAAAGCTATAAATCATAATCAGAGCTTCTGAGGTATTTTTCTTTCGAAGAGTCTCCTTTAAATACTCATAAAATATTTAATAAATCTTCAGTCTGGGCAGTGAGCCAAGAAAGCATCACTAGGTAATGCTGCAGTCCAGTTCAAGACTCCAGCACAATGCCAGTAGATCACTAGACTTGGGTGATACAGACCAGGGCACTGAGCAAATAGTTGCAGATAGGAGTCTCTGTCCCAGAGGAGGAAGGGACACTGTACCTTTGCAAGCTTATAAGCAAAATTTACAGGACATGATTGAACCACAACACATGATGCAGATTTCTAGTGGGCACTAATAACACCTGGTGTTTTCTGCATAGGTATACCTTTCACTATATTCCTGTAGGAAAATTGTTCTAAATGACCAAATTATTTGTTTTGTTTATACCACATATATAATGCACATAACATACCATCCCACAGATAAAACATAGCTTTGGATTAACTTTCTAATGCATTGAGGTATTTTCCAAACTACATTTGAACAGTTAGTCTTCTATTCAGCCCCATCTTGTGATGCATTCACTCTTCCCCACACTCAATACAGAGCTGTTAAATATGGCACTGTAGCACCAGTTTATTCCCTTCCAGTTTTCTGATTTTGTCTCTGTTCATACTGCCTTCTTGCCTTCTTTCAATTTAGATCTTTTTCAGAGACCCAGTTTATTTATGATCTCACAGACATAGTAATCAGCTGTCTTCACCACCCACATATTTAAGATGAAGAAAGTGAAAAGAAAAATGGTGACATTTTCTAAGGGAGTGTCAGAACATTCTAACTTGTCTGCATTTATTTCCTAAATAGCTCAGACAGAGACACTTGGGTTTGGTTTGGTTTGTTGTTTGTTTTTGTGTTGTTTGTAGGGGTTTTTTTAACACAGAAGTAATTTTAAAAGAATAATAATAATTTTAGAATTACTATGTATTTCAGAACAATACAGTCTAAAAATTTGTGCAATCTATGCAGCATGGATGTTGTATTTATATATGTTGCATAAAATATATATGTTTATATCCTGTAAACACATAAAGGAATTCTTGTCATGAAAGTCCCTGCCTTAGAGAGTTTATAGTGTGAGGCTTATGGATGTATGTTTTTCTGTTATTTCTTTATCAATACACATAAAATACATGGTTTTAGTGCCAGTCTAAGAGGTTTTTCTGGGAAATAGATATGCTGAGTTGGTTGAGGCAGTGAGGACTCCCTCATCTAAGCCCTTAAAGAGTCTGAGGACTTCTGTGCATTCACAGCCTGTAAATCATGGAAAATCTCTCCACTGAATGAGGGCATAACTTGTCTTTTTCCAGAGAACGTTATCACAGTTGCTAAGGACCTGCTGGGAAGATTACTATCAGTGAAACAACCAAACACTGGCACGAGTATATTTGCCACACATCCTGCACTTCCCTGCAACTCTATTTCATTGTTTCATCAGTATCAAGCATCACCCTGCTTTCTTACCTGCTGGGGATGGCATGAGCCCCTTGGAGCCAGTTGCTTCTTCTGACAGTAAGGAGGAGCATTAATATGTAGCTCTTCCTGCTGCACAACTCCAGTTATGACTGCAAGGACAAGCCATCCAGAGTTTTAAACCATGAAGTTGCTAACACAGTAACTTACTTTCTGCTATAGCAAGAACACCATGTTCTGTTCTGGGATATGGCTGTTTCCCCAAAGTGTTCTGGTTTGCCTAATGCATTTGCTGAAAGAAAGATAGGACATTATCAGCCTACACAGAAAACGCAGAAGCGGTGTTATTTCTCCAATATGCATTATTCATTCAAAAGGAGAAAGCCTTTCTTGTTAAAAAGAAGTTTGTTGCGCTGACTTGATATGTCTATTATTAATAAATAATTGAAACATTACTTTAGTAATCTAAACACAGAATAATGCATTTTATTTGTTTAAAATCCAGAGCTAAGAGAATAATCTAAAGTTAATTTTTGTAAAAAAGAATACAGGAAATTCTACAGAAAGACAATTTTGTAACAACACATTTTTACCTGCAGAAAGGGAAGGGGAAAAAAAGAAACAGAGTTCTGACAGTTTAGAGTACTGAAATTCTTCTTTTGAAACTACCCTTTGTGAAAACAACAGGGCATAAAAGCCTGGTTTTTAGGCATAAAAGGCAAGAGAAGGCCAGGATCAACCAGAATAGCATCATAGAATGGTTTGAGTTGCCATGGGCCGGGATGCCATTCACTAGATCAGATTGCCCAAAGTCCCATCCAACCTGGCCTTGAACAATTCTGGGAAGGGGCATCCATGGCTTCTGTGGGCAACCTCTTCAGTCTTTCATCATGCTCTGAGTAAAGAATTTCTTCCTAACATCTAACCTTAACAAGCCATATTTCAGTTTCAAACCATTACCGCTTGTCCTGTCACTATCTGCTCATATAAAAAGTCCCTCTACCTTGCTTTTATAAGCCCTCTTAAGGTACTGAAAGGCTACAACTAATGCCTCCCCAAAGCCTTCTCCCTTGTTCCAAAGGTGGAACAACCCAGAGAGTCTCAGCCTGTCTTCATAGGAGATGTGTTCCATCCTTTGGATCATCTTTCTCGCCCTCTTCTGGACCTACTCTAACTAGTCCATGTCTTTCTTCTGCTGAGGACCTCACATCTGGACACAGCAGGTATGACTTCCAGGTATGGTCTCATGAGAGCAGAGTAGAGGGAGAGAATCCCCTCCCTCGCCCTGCTGGCCACCTCCCTTATGGTGCAGCCCAGGACAGGATTGGCTTCTGGGCTGTGAGCACACACTGCTGGGTCATGTTCAGCTTTTCATCCTGGAGAACCCCCAGGCCCTTTTCCACAGGGCTGCTCTCAATGAGTTCTCCCAGTCTGTACTCACATCTGGCACTACCCTGCAGCACTTCACACTAGGACTTGTTGAACCTCCTGAGATTCCCCTGGGCCCACTGCTTTAGCTTGTCCATGTCCCTCTGAATGGGATCCTGTCTTTTCAGTGTCTCAGCTTCGTGTCATCTGCAAACCTGCTGAGGGTGCATTCGATGTCACTCTTGATGTCATTGATGAAGATATTGAAGAGCACCAGTCCCCAGACTTCTGTCTGCCCTGAGAAACACCACTCCTCCCCAGCCTCCACCAGGAGGGTCTCCACAAGAGCCACTGACCAAAACTCTCTGGCTGTGTCCATGCAGCAAATTCCTTATTCACTGAACAATACATCCATCAAATCCATGTCTCTCCAATTTGGAGATAAGTGGGACTGCATCAAAGGCCTTCAGAGGCATAGGTAGATGACATTGGGTAGTCTTCTCTTGTCAAATGTTGCAACCATTCCCTCACAGAAGACCACCAGTGAAAATCATGCTGGCTGCCTCAGATCACGCCCTCTTTTTATGTGCTTTAAGATATCTTCCAGGAGGACCTGCCCCATGATCTTCCCAGGCATAGAGGAGAGGCTGTAATTTCCTAGATCTTCCTCTTCTCTCTTTTTAAGTATCGGAAAGCTATTTCCCTTTTTCCAGTCATCAGGGACTTCGTCTGACCACCATGACTATTCTAGTACAATGGAGAGTGGCTTGACAAAAATATCAGCCAGTTTCCCCAGGACCCTGATGCCTCCCATTGAGTCCCATTGACTTGTGGCTATCACAGATGATCAGAGCCAGGCAATGGGCTGCAGAACAGGCTCTCATATGTTCATTGTTACGTCCCTTCATGTTGGACTGCAACAG